>VUQG01019957.1:11982-38765 GCA_015106755.1 Etia nguti | reverse complement strand
CTCCTGTGGGTTTTTTTTTTTTTTTTTTGTGCAGCAAAATATTTTTAGACGATAATCAATTTCATATAGCTAGGAGTCTCCTGGAAACTAAAGCACTGTTTGGGCATCTATGCTCGAGATGATACTAGTATAAAATGCCTTTCCCTCCACACACACAGCAGATTCTTTGACCAACACATGCAGGGTTACACAGGCCCATGAGACCCATCTCATTTAAAATCAGACCAACAGCGAGGAACATCTTCCTCCGGATGATGACAAATTCTCAACTCACTATAAAAGCAGCATGAAAATATAAAACTATCATGTCCAAAGTGTTGTTGAGATGCCGAGATGAAGCTATAGTGAGGGAGATTAAATGTAATGTTTAACTGATAATGCTGTTTTGATGCATCAGTGGGAAACCAAGCAAGAAATCATTGTGATTGGTGACCTATTAGCGATCACGCTGTCATCGATTCCAGCGATAATTGTTCATTAGCGCACCCCTAAACAGTGAAGGCCATGATGAAGAGCTGAAACACTTCAGCGCAGTTCAGTCATCTTCATCATTCTTGCTGTTGCCATCTTGGTGTTTTGAAACCGGATGTGAGAATGAAAGGTCCATCTGAGAAACTGCACAGTCATCAATTAATGGCTTGTGACTAACAGCGAAGCCATTAAGAATACCCCAGATAATCTTTTTTGGCTCTTAAAATGACAATAGCTTAGTAAAATGGAATTAATGATCTACTCAATAAGACTTAATCCTATAAACTCAGGAAGGATTTTTTCTAAAGTCACAGAGAACGGAGGCTGTGGGACTTTTTACCATTCACTTCCACACAAGCTGAAGTCTATTTGGAACCGAGTATCGCCCCCTGGTGGCCAGTAAAAATGGCACGTTGGCTTCATCTTCTACTCACTTGTCTTTTATATACTGTCTGTGTCTGTGTACAATATATAAAAAAAAGAATAAAGGATTAATCAAAATCTGAGAAAAGGTGAAGAATCGATTGTTAATTTTTCTTTTAGGGAGTATGTTTAAATTGAAGGCTATAATTTATAAATTTTAGAAATAAATGTAATTTTAAAACGTTCAATTTCTGTTGCTTTTGGCTTTTCTGTAACCCATAACTATTAACCAGACAGATTCCTCGATATTTGCATCCCTGATTGCTACCCAAGGATGGAACTGGGTCTGCAAAGATATTTATTTTGTCAGTGATCAGAGACATGATAATGTAGTGTTCTCTGCAGGAGATTATAAAGCCAGCTCTTTGGTAAAACCTGATGAATCTTGGTTTGTATTGAAGATGACTTCATACCAGGCGCTGTGGATGTAGCTCACTTCTTTAATCGGTGCTTATCGGCACACACCTCCTCTCATGCCAGTATCCTCAGGAGAAAGCATCTTTGTGTTTCTAATGCTGACAGCTGAGTGCAAACAGGAAATATGCTAATGTTTCCTCTGATGTGTCTTGCTCATTCTATTTTTATTCTTATTTTCCATCTTTTCTAGGGTTCGACAGTCTCAAGGGAAGCCAGCGACAAGGAGAAGGTGGGCTTTATTTCTGTGCATTGAGGGCTGCTGACACGATGGGATAAAAATAGATGCCCTTAGCTCACCCCACAAGCAAACCTGTCAAACTGCTGCTAAAATTAAGTACTTGTATGTAAGCAGGTGCTGTCAGGATGAATTGACTTAAATTTGTGTACTTTCTCTGTCACATGGTTGTAACCATGACTGTATGAATATGAATATTAACATCAGTGCACGCTGAAAGTCAGCAGCTGATGATGTAGGTGGGCCGTCACCTCTGAATGTTTCATTAGCATTTAAAAACAGTTTTGGTTTGAATATTAAACACGTTTCCTGCTGCAGCTTCATAACACCACCCCCTCTTCTCTTCAGGCTAAAGAGCTCCCTACTTTCAAAGACAACGACTTCTTGAATGAAGGCCACAAGCTGCAGATAGGAGACGACAACAAAAAGTACTTTTTGGAAAAGCTAAAACGGGATGTAGAGGTAAAACACACATTCAGGCTTTCATTGTTCCTGCTCTGGAATGAAACCGTTTCACCCAGCATAAATACTGAGATTGTTTTTATTATTGGGCTCCCCGTGCTAAAACATTATGCATGTGTTAGCATAATATAATTTAGCTTTTTGATTAGTTTATGTAAAGCTTCCTTGTGGAAACTCTGAACTCCAGTTTGAATCTCTTCTGAACTGTTTTTCTGTCAGTGTGCTCTCATTTTAGCCTGTAATCTTAAAACAACCATGCACCGCTCAGGGAAGGCAACCCAAGCACTCCATCTCAGGCTCTACAGGCCTCAGTTAGCATGTTAAATGCTAAAGTTCATGACAGTATAGTCAGGAAGAGACAGAACAAGTATGGCTTGTTTCGAAGGGTTGCCAGGAGAAAGGTTCTAATGCTCGGCACCGTTTTTGGAGAAAAGCACCTGTCAGCACGGAGGTGCAGGGGTGATAATTTGGTCTTGTTCTACAGCCACAGCACATGAGCACCGTGCAGTCATTGAGTGGTCCATGAACTCTGTATACCAAAGTATTCTAGAGTCAAATGTAACAGGACAGTGACCCTAAGCAGAGCAGCAAATCTACATTAGAATGACTGACTGGGCCGCTGGAACTTTTTTTTAAAGAGCAGACCTCAGTCTGGTTGAAATGCTGCACTGGGACCTGAAGAGAGCTGTAGGTAAAGAAACGATGTGAAAGACTGATACAGCCATACAGAAAATGGTTACTTCAGCTTATTGTTCCTAAAAGTGGTTCTACAAGTTCATGTGGTGTACTTAATTTCCCACATGACCGCATAAAGCCCGACGAAGACTTTTTTTTCCCCCCTTGGCTTTCTAAAAAAAAAGAAAAATAATTATAATAAATGTTCAAATCAGCCGCCTCCTGGTCACGTTTTAAAAAACGTGTTAGCTTTCTACACTCGTTTCATAGAAGACTCGAAACCTTACCGTCTGTAAACACTGCATATCTAACTAATTTAAACATCACGCCAGTGAGATGAACATTTTAACAGCTGTTACCTGAAATTTAATTTGTAATATGATTCCAAACATTATTCTGAAAGACCAGAATGGCGACTGCTCCCTGCAGAGATGCAGAGGTTTTGAACCAAGTGTTTCCTGTGTGTTTTAGTTCCTGGCCACTCTGAAGATCATGGACTACAGTCTCCTGGTGGGCATCCATGATGTGGAGCGGGCAGAGCAGGAGGAGATGGACGTGGAGGGCACGGGGGAGGACGAGGAGTACGAGAACGACGGGATGGGAGGAGGCGTGCTAACAGGCTCTTTTGGCACGCCTCCCGACAGTCCCGGAAACCCTCTGAACTGTGGCGGGTTTTTCGGCCCCGGGGAGTTCGACCCCTCTGTGGATGTTTACGCGATCAAGAGCCATGACAGTGAGCGCCGCCTTTGACATGAGTGCTATTGAAATTCCCGGCCAGCAGATTAATGCTGTTTTGTTTGGGGTTTTTTAAAAATAACTTCTCCTCATGGTGTTCTCCACAGGTGCTGTGAAGAAGGAGGTTTACTTCATGGCTATCATCGACATTCTCACACACTATGACGCTAAGAAAAAAGCTGCACATGCTGCCAAAACTGTGAAACATGGGGTGAGTGTTAAGATTAGCGCTCTGCTCGCCTCCGACTGTTTGTTTTACTGCTCAGCTGTGTGCCGCTGTAAACACGACGAGACAAAAGCTGCTCAGGCGTGGCCGCGTGGACTGAAAGCCTTTCTTTACAACTGGCGCCTCCTTCCTGATAACGTTACACATGATGTCAATCACATGGCGCGATTGACCGGTGCAGCCTGTAGTCTAATGTCTCTGTCATTTAAAGACAGCTTTTATGACTTAATCGCCTTGTCTGACGGTCACCGTGGTAACAGATTTTGAGATCTGTGTGTGGTTTTCCCTGAAAAGTTTGTTTTTGTCTTGAAGCGTGGGTTGTTGTGTACTTTATCGCGTGTCACTACATCTAAATCGTGTTTACGTTTATTTTTTTGTTCCCAGGCGGGGGCCGAGATCTCGACAGTGAACCCGGAGCAGTACTCCAAACGATTCTATGAGTTCATGTCCAACATCTTATCGTAAACGTCATCTTCCAGTCCAGTCAGCTGGTCTCTCCCTGTCACAGATCTGTCAGATGCCACGCCCACGCGCACACACACATGCACGCACAGACACACACACGTTTCTCTCCTCCCTCACCTCAGTGTAGGTCAGTCTCCCATCTTTGAAACTAAACCCCCTCTCTCCTCAGCATCAAGCCTGTTACACTATCCCGACTCCACCTGTGAACCCCTCTCACTGAATTTGGTTCCTGGTATTCTCCCTGTGGTGTTTTTCTTTAAAAAAAAACAAAAACAAATAAACAGAAAAAAAGAACCTGCTCTCCTTCAGCCACCTTGTTGCTCCTCACGCCAGCACGGAAACTGTCTCACTAATGCCTTGAATGAGTGTGTCAGCTTCAGCAGTTACCAGTCCGTTAGTAGAGTCTCTTTAGTTTCTGTTCATGTTGTTGTTGTTCCTATAATTTCTATTAGACACACATGCAGACACACACGCAGATGAAGAAAGGTCTGGTTGCATGACAAACTCTTCGACAGTCGCCATCAGGCTTCTCTCTCGGTAACAAATTTTGGGTTTTTTTTTTACAAGTTCTTCTGATGGATTTGGAACGACAGGGTGATGAACACGTGAATATATAATGGTGTATTAAGTAAAAGAATGCAATATCAAAAAAATGCATGGCTGACGTGTACATGAGACTCCACCAGTTGAAACATCAAACCACTGAACTTAGCATCTGAGTGTTACGACTAAAACTTTTTTAACAAAAAAGGAAAAAAAAATCCGTGTTTGAATGTTCTGTTGCCATATTGTTTCTGAATATTTTTCAAATTTAACCGTGAACTTGGTGGAGGCCGGTCAAAGAGGACAAAAAAAACCCCCATTCACTTTAAAAAGGGGAATTCTGCAGCAAATACTTGTTTTATTACCATAAGGATCATTTTTATATCTTGTTTACATTAATGTAGCAACTTTGTGTTTGTATACAGTATTGTTTTGTTACCAACAGACATTAGGAAAAAAGGTTACTTGAAAATGATTCATTGCATATTAAAGGGAGTTTTATCTTGTTTTTGTGGTTTGGCTGTGCTTCTTTCTGCTTCTTGGCTCTCATATATTTGTAATACTTGGCTTAGGTGGGTAATGGATTACATGTAATCGGATTACTGTACCAATAAGAACTATTAGTCCAGACTGCGTTTAGATTAGTGAATCTATTCTGCTTTTTTCTCATTGCTATACTGTTACAATGGGGAACGCTCATCAAGTGAAACTCTTTACATTAAGAAGCTGTTTGGTGAGCTTGTCCAGAGGCCAGGTGGGCACCATTAAGCCAGCATGCTGTTGGATGGCAGGTGAAAACTTCTTGCCTGATTTTGACTCTGGAACCAGGAAAAACTCCAGTTTTCTTTAAATCCAGGCTGTCATCCCAACGGTCTGGATGAACTTGGAAAATGTGAAAATTAGAGAGGCGGGCATAAGATTTGTGTTTTGTCAACTTTACAGCTGTCTTACAGATACATGCCCCGTGGCCCAGCTAAAGTAAATAAACTGCTAAATGACAGATTTTCTTTTCTGTTAAATGACAGAAATGTTCCTGTTTGAGTATTTACTACATGCATATAAAAATACAGTAGGTTCACAGTAAGAACAGGATATTTTTTGTGAATAGGCATGAAACCTTTTTGATTGCTGAGCAGTCTCTGCATTTTTTGTATGCATTTTCTGTGATTTACTACAGCAGTATTTATAATGTGGAAAAAATAATTGTTGAAACTGCACTTTTTGTATCTTGGGGATTAAATGTGTACTACTTTAACAAATAAAAGGTTTTTTTTCCTTTTTTATAGGTAATGGCTTTACTGGTCCAGCCCTCTTGAGCTTATGTTGGACATTATATGGCCTTTGAAGCAAAATGAGTTTAATATTCTGTAAATGGCATTAAAAGGGGCTCTTGTTTTCTTTCTTAGAACCACATGTGCTTTTTCCATCAACATCTTTCCCATTGGTGCCTTAAACTACATCATCATATTCTGTGGGAGACTTGTGTGCCCTTGGTGACCTTTCCTGGAAGGTGTGCCTGATTGGATTTGAACCCTCAACTGCTCTTCCACTACTTCACACAGGTGTGTTATCAAGGTTGAAGGTCTAAAGGAATAAGTGACACAAATGTCAAAGGTGAAGCCTAAACATTGTGGTTTAACGTCAATCCTTAAAAATTTAATTTGTTAGAGCATTTTAACAGCTCAAGGATTTTGATGAGCTCATTCAGTAGTTTTTATGTTACTTAAGTTAGACGGAGGCATTGATCTCGACAGTGAACCCAATTTCTGAGGTTAGAAGCAATATTAAACAAGATCGTCCAACAATGACATCAGTCGTGTTTATTGTTTAAACCTAAGTTCATTTATTGAACAGTGTGAATGAGAAAAGAGACACAATACAAGCATTTCTTATTATTTTTGTACAAAATATTTGAGTTAATGACGTATGAAGAGAAGCAGGAGCTCTAGTCCATCCTGGCCTTCAGGGTTCGCGTGGTGATCTTGTCTTTCTCACTGCCAGACAAAAGAAAACAGCTGTCAATCACTGCAGACTCCACCCAGCAGCTCTGCGCTGCGCTCAGCCCCAAAATACATACTTTGTTATGTTCATCATGTGGACTGACTTGTATGCACATAACTGCTGATTGGGTAACACTTCTACAGGTTCATCTAACCTTTTGCTTCCTCTGGACTGATCTTATTGACCAACAACTCTCTTACAGTCATCTTGTCTTGAGCTGAACTAAACAGACTGAGCTTTCAGGGAGGGGTGAAAACACTGCTGCAAACCAATAGTGTGATTTATAGCAAAAAATAAATAAATCTTTGTAGCAGAAATTAGTGCAAACATGTCATCTTTTTCTCCAGTAACTTATTTTTTCATAATTGCTGGAATTCTAAATCATATTTGAGAATGACAATGACCAAAACACAAAGAGGAGGAGAGGCAAAAAAAGTTAAAGCCATGCAGGAAAGGTGAAGAAATGAATGAGGAGTATTAAGAGGGGAGACTGAAGTCTCTCTTGGATGCCTGGTTACAGACAAAGAACAAGCAGCATAGAAATGATGGATCTTGTGGATGCATACCAACACTATAAGATTAATTCTTCTCAGATGCCTCATTCAGGACAGCCCTACCTGTTACAACAGCTATGGCTGAACGATGGTGTGGGTGCCAACCTGCACGCCATACTTACATGACATGTACCACGACTCCCATGCCAGAAACTGCATCTCGATCAACTGCATTCAGCATTGCCTGGGAGATGGTCTCAAACAGATCATCCGGCTCCTGCGTGACCGGAACGAAATTCAAATCAACACTCGTTAAAGTTTCAACACCTCAGAGAAGAATCAGTGCATCTTTAACCACCATAATGTTGTGTTTAAATTCCTCGGATGTTGAACAGTGTAAGTTAAAACTAAAAACATTTAAATGAAAGAAAAGGTAAGCTCACGAACAATCCTGCAGACATATCTAAACACAATTAAAGTAAACCCAAGTACAGGTGGTTTCAGAGTTAATACTGACCATATCTGGCTCCCACAAAGATTCACACATGCCGTACATCTGCTCCGAGCAGGTGCCGCTCACAACAAAGTCATCTGTCACCATGGGGCAGCCAATCAAATCCAAGGAGCAGATGAAGGGTTCAAAGGTTTTAGGATCTAATCCGGCGATCACAGGCTCGATGTAGTAAGGCCCAAACCTAATGAGAAAATCAGACATGAAGAAGTGTCCAACATTCCCACATCGTCATTAAAGTACTGACTGGACCGAGCTCAAACTCCAGGAGTACGTGGTCCAATAGATTGTTGTGCAAGTATAAACACAGAAAACTTCTGAGTTGAATTTTATAGTTCATTCTTAAAGCAAACCGGCAGAAAGAAAAGACCAGTCAGTATTCATGCTGTCAGAGTTCAGTGTACTCACCTCCTTTCATACAGCAGGTTGGACACCATGCTCATGAAGGTTTTGGGTTTGATCTGGCGACCCTCCTTCAGCTCATACAGGTTCAGTCTGAATTTAAGCCTCTGGGCTCTACAAAAACAAGAAATCATTAGACCACTGATCTGTCCTGATTCAGCATCAGAAATTAGTTCAGTAAAGTCTGTTACTACCATCTTGTGCTATCTAACACAAAGACTGTGGTAATTAAATTTGGGTCGTTTCACGCTCAATGTTTAGTCTGGTTAAAATGGACCCTGGTTCATTTTCCCCCCATTGACATGACTTTGTAGTATTCCCAGGTACAGGCTAAGACAGCAGGAACAAACCCTTTAGGAAGAGCTGCTGCCAAACTGTTAAGATGTTTCCCTTGTATTTAATTTCTTTCAACATATTTTGTATATATTTTCAACATATTTCACTTCAAACTTTCGGAAACTGAGCTGAAAGTTTGCAAACTGATGTGCCGATTCAGAGCAGAGCAAATAAAATAAATGAATAAAAAAGACATTTTGAGGGGAAGAGATTCACACTCACACTGTCTGAACATCTGTCGCCAAACCAGCCAGCCCGATGTACAGCCTGTCTCCCATGGGGAAGATCTTCTGGAAGTCTGTCGTGACCATCTGGGCCTGAATGCCAAACCTCCGGTCTGCTGCGATCGCCACGCAGTTCTTCCCCCGCATGGCCATGACGGCCCCGCCGTTATATGACATAATAGACTGGAATAGGAGAAGAGGATGGAGGAAAGAATGGATCAATCACCCAATCAACCAAATTTATAAGAGGGTCACATCACCTCAAATGACTGTGGGTCATCAGATTTGCCTGGAGATTTTTTTGGTCCAAAGTTTGGATGAACAACTGAAAAACTACTAACTGTCTCCTCTTACCACAAAACTGAATCAGGGGAATGTACATGCTTAGAAACTGGGTATCGAAAATGAAAAACATGTATACAACATGTATAACAAATACATTTCTGTGTTATAGTTAGAGTACCGTCTAAAAAGTCCAGAATTAGGATTAGACTATCTACTGACATCTACTGATATTGTTTTTGTGGTATAACTTGTCACATTCGTATTTGCTCCATTTCAGTGTCCAAAAAGTATGTTTTATTTGTAGAAATAATAATCTTGACTTGGCTACAGTGGAAAAATAGCGTTTATTTAATACATTATAAAATTAAAAGCAAAACGTATACTGACTAAGCAGAGATTTTTAACACTAAAAAGTGTAACTCTCACAAGAGCTACCATCTTACCACATAAACAGTAAGAAAGTGTGTGAAATATTGCATGTATACGTTTGTCAATTCAGGAGGTTTTCTGGTGGAGAACAACGCTCCTGAGATGCAGGTTGCTGATTTTTGCTTCTGACAGCAGCTTTAGAAAATCCAGTTTTAACTGTTTTTATCACTTTAAATTTTAACCTGTCCGATCTTACGGTGTCTAGTGAGCCTTGGCTGAGGCTAAACACGCTCACTAACGTTGTAAAACGAAATACACTGAAACCGAAGCCAAAACAATGAGTTTAAAAAAAAATCCTGCACAAAATTCAACGCTAGCTCGAGAGTAGCAGGAGCTAAGCATTTAGCTTACGAGTTTACTCTAGTTTTATCCTCCAGAACCGAGAGCTAAGTTATTCAGGACATTACAAGTAATTAAATAATTAATCACTGTAAAACTAACTCCACATTTTCCTCAGAATTAATTCAGATGTTACTGGTAGGTAACTTTAGTGACCATGCTAGAGATGTCTGATGCTACCGTTGTTAGCTCAGGTCTCTGTTAGTCTACAAACTCAGTTTAACATCATTTTTTCCAACCAGCCGCGCGGATGTTAACTTATTTTTAATGTTCTTACCATTGTGAAGGCGCTGGTTTAGATTCCTAACAGCTAAAACGGACAAACTCTGCTGATTCCCAGCTTTGTGAATGATTGCCGTTAGCTTCCAACAGTGACTACACGATTTAGAAACACAGAGATCACATTAACTCATCTTCATACGTAACAGAAGCGTGCGGAGATGATTGGCTGACATCCTCAGCGATGTGCGACTGTCATTGGGTGAGAAGTGCAGCGTGAACAAAGCGTGCGTAGTTTGGTAGAGCCGCGTTAAAGCGAAATTGAAACAGAGCGGAGAGGTAGGGGAGTTTAAAACTGTGCTGTCACTTCCCTGTAAACACAACAGGTTAAAATAAGCCTTAGACAGTTAGACATACAGTTTGACTCAGAGCTAAAAATGTAGTGAACTAAAGATGATATTTTATTTGATCATGAATGAGAAAAAAAATCACTGTAATTACACGTGTACAATCACTTCATGTGACACAGCCACCATATAATAGAGAGAGGTCGGCTAATCTTTTTTTATTTTGCCATACAATAACATTTTTGCTGCTCACCATACACCACATAACCTGCAGAACAAATTATTCCTGTTGATGATGGTTATCATGAGGTGAAAGCACACACATGGCCTTACTGGAGATGTATGCTTCAGTTGGAAATCTATGCTGCAACCTACAGCATAACCTGACTTTCCAGGAAATCTAACTACACCTTGTGCTGTCACAGTCCACAATGAATAAGAATGACAACAATAACGAATGAATATAAGGACTCACAAGTGTCAGCAAATTCCTGGAGGGAAATTCCGAAATATCAGAATGGAGAGGAGGTAAAAAGCAGTGGAAAAACTTGAGGGACAAATATGTTTGCTCCTGAGAAAAACACTGACCACACGGTGATCCAGGATGGGAAAAAGTCCCAGCATTTTATTTGTTTCTGTCGTTAAACGCAATCATTTTGCTGACACAGGCAGTTGTAGCCGTGTCTGCTAAGCTTCACCTCCTGTGGCCACTGAGCTTGACAGAGTGCTCTTGATGCTGTTGGTCCACTAATGCAGTTGTGACAACCATTATGGTTTGCAGTGAGATACAGAAGTTTGTGCTTCAGTTTTGGGGAACTTTTAATATTTTCCTGGTCTGTTACTTTGCATGAATTAGCTGGTGTGTGTGTGTCTGTGTGATGTGCTTATACAGCTGGATAACTAAGCTAGTTATCTATTATATAGTTACATAACTGCTTTACTTTGATTTCTAATGAGCTTTACCATATTAATATATTTATTTTGTCACATTTTATTTTATTTCCACTCTCCTTATTTGATGTGTTTGATCTTAACTTTCAGGTGCTGTAAGCAGAGGAATTTCCCCACTTCGGGGTATACAAAGTATATCTTCTCTTAAATAACAGTCTATGATCAGTGACAAGTGGCATTTAAAAAAGAATGAATAATACAAACCCAGAAATGTAGTTTTTATACCATTTGTTACTCACAGTTCCAAACTAATATTACAAAAGCATTTGAGATAAGAGGTCCTATCAATATGTAAAAACAAAAATAATAAATTGCACAAACTTACTTTAACCTTATAAACAGTTACTTGATTTGAAGAAAGTAGCTAAAACACATGAAGCAACAACAGGCTTTTTGTACTGTACATATGAATCCCGTGGCATCTGCTTCTGAAATTAAAAGCCTGTGTTTGAATTCCTGACAGGCTCCCAGCTCACCTGCCCCAGTCCAATTAAAAAAAAAAAAAGCTATAAAATGCTGTGTGACAGTCTTTTTAGTCAGTTCATTGGCTGTAATGTGAATTTTTGTCTTTATCGTTTCATGAAGTTTTCCAGGGAGGCTGCCGTCCTCTGAATGGAGTGGATATTTCTCTTCACTCGGTCCTCTAAGGAGGAGCTCGCGGCACTCTCCAGCTTCATGTTGCTGCAACATGACAAAGGTCAGTTACTGAAGCTTAAAATGCACAAACAGACACAAATAACTGATCTGATTGTCAGACTTGTGTCCACAAACATCACACTCTGAACTTACTGGATGAAGCCAGCATGGCGGTCATGCTTGGCGTTTTGTTCCCTCTGCTTCTCCTGCTCGTCCTGCCTCTTGTAGCGCTTCACATTATTCTCCCTGTCCTCCTCCCTCTGCTTGGCTTGGTCCATCATCTCACGCCTCTTTCGCTCCATCTCCTCTGCAGAGAGCGTCCTACATCAGACAGAATAACATGGAAAATTAACCAGCTCAGCGTGGGTGGTGATAAAGATGAGATTTTATGTAACACATTACTATTTAAGCAGCCCTTTTTCTGTTCATCTTAACACATGTATCACAGTTACAACAATCATAATATTTAAATGTGCTAGCAGAAAAAGAGCAGATCAAAGCAGTTAATGCAGTAATTAATCAGTTATCCTACTTCAGACTATACCCATCCATTCACAAACATACTTTTTGGAGATGTGTACACTCTTACTTGGACACGTGGTTCCTCTGTCTCTGGTAGCGGTCCTTCTGTGGGCTGGGAGCTCGGGGTTCCTGCTGCTTGTCATTCCAATGTGAGGAGGATGAAGAGTAGGAGCGGCTGTCGTTGTAATTCCTGTGAGGTGATCGGGATCGGCTTCTCTCACGCCGCCCTGAGTGACCGGAGGAGGTCGAGGTCTGTTGATGTCTGCCTGCTGGGAGCTGAGGGAAAAGACCAAAAATTCAGGACTAAGGACAAAGAAACTTTAGCTCCCTGGTCACCAGGGGCAGTCATGAGCCCCTTATTTCTACTTGTTGAAGGCTCTGAACTTCTACACAGCTTACACAGAGAATTGTGGGTCAGAATGGCAGAATGTGAACACACTCATGCATGCATTCTGCACGCATATTAAAGTTTTTCCAGGCATGCTGAAGAAGTTTAATATTCTGGGTATTTATAAGCATCTTTACTGGAAACACTTTAAAGATGAAGCGTTTGGTTTTGCAAGTGCACATCTGATTAATCAATTTGACACCTGTTACAACCCACTCATGATGCAGAGAGTTTCCCTTAATTTGGAACTAATGAAGCAAACTCTGACTCTACCATTTAGCTTTGCTGTTTGGTTATGGCTGTTTGGTTAAAGATGATTTTTCTTTACATATAAAAACAAATACAAGCTTGAACTTAAGAGACCCCGCAGACTTTTCCTCAGAGGTTCTGGGACTGTTTACCACACAGTGGATGTCTCAGAGATCAGATGCTGAAAATGCAGGATAAGTCATGTGCATGTGTGTGATCACAGTAGCTGTGGTACAGACCTGCAGACCATAGCCTGGATGATGATGATGATGATGATGAGAACGAGATTTGGTGTCTGAGGAGTTGTCTCGTGGGTGTGACCTGAAAAACAAATCAAAAATGATATATTGAAAAAAAAGTGGTACTTTTTTAAAATTATGAGCAATTTTCTGGTTTGCATATAAATCTCATAACATACTGCAATCATTTCTCAAACAACCTCTTTACTAACCTGTGTTTCTTCTCATCGTCTTCCTCTGAGCTCGAACTTGAACTCCTCCTCTTATGCTTCTTTTCCTTCCTTCTGTCTTTGTCTCCTTTCTTCTCCTTCTTCTCCTTCTTCCTCTTCTTTTTTTTGTCTTTCTTGTCGAGGTTTTGGCGAAGCTGTTTAAAAAAAACCCAAACAAATACAAATATTTACATGATGGAAATCATCAGCCTGTAATAATAATGCTTTTTAGGATGTTATATCTCATTAACCCACACTGATACCAGTTTTTTGGGCCTCAACGTTACCATTTCTTTGATCTTCTTCATCTTTACTGGATTAGTCAGGACTTCTCTCTTCTTTGCTTCCTCACGTTTCCTTTACAACACCAACAAAACACAAACATGATCATCTGCAAATTTAACAATATCTTCAGAAAAAATCAAAAGAGAGTGGCACGTTCACTCACCTGATTTCAAACAGGGGGTCTTCCCTGATCTTGGCAGCCAAATCGAGGCTGGAGGCAGGGGTGGCGGGGTTAAATATGGACCCAGGAAGGAGACCTGTCTCAGCTGAGGGACCGCTCTCTGGCTCCTCATATTGGTCAGTGATCTGCTTGTCAATGGGGCGCCCAAGCAGGTACTCATCCCTGGACACCTGACCGGCAGGACCCTGGTACATCCAGTCCAACCGATCATCTTTTTTTCTGTCACCATCCAAGAAAAGTACAGCATATCTCAGACACACCGTTCTTCTTTGAACCATTAACTATCGTTCTTCATAATACAGGAGATAACTCACTTTAAGACGCCGGTTTCCTCTGCGTATTTTGTCATTTCCTCTCGGGCTCGTTCCTCCTTCAGCTGCTTCTGGAGCTCCTCGATCTTTTTACGTTCAGCCTCATGTTTCTGCTCAGCTTTCCAGACACGCTCAATGTTTTTCATAGTCTGGGGGTGCCAGCTCTTTTTCAAGTTCTGGTAGAAAACACGTCAAAACCATCAATGGTTACATCATTGGAAACCACCAGGAGCTCCTTTTAGTGGACAATAACTAGCCGAAGCCTTTAATATGTCTAGTTCTTGATTTTATTTATTTTACTCTACTGTGATGATCCAAATGTGATTTGACAACAAAATCTATAACACTTCATATCTATAAGTACATTCTACAGAGAAAAAATAAGTAAAATATTTATAAAAGGTTTCTGATCTCAAAATTTACTCATATTTATAATCCACAGCTAGTTCAGAATAAGGAGACCCAAGTTAAAGGACGTATGGCCGAACTTAACTCTGCTTCCTACAGAATTCCAAAAGCTTTTAATTCAAGCCCTAAATGTGTGTGTATGACATGTAAGCAAACATCTATAAATTAAACATTAATTTCAATGGAGTTTGGCAGTGGCGTTGTTTCTTCCCCGGCGCATGCGCCCGTAGTAAAAGCTTAAGACTCAGACTTACCAGATCGCCGCCTCCCATCTTGAAAAACGTTTCTTTTCAGTCCCAAAGAGAATTGGAAATGGCCAAAACTGACCGGTATCGACTGAAGGTGAAACCACGAAAGTTTTCAACAGCTGGAAAATGGAGCTGCCGACGCTTGAGTGTGACGCGTTTGGTGTATATCCTGTTTTTAATATTTCGTCTTCCGGTTTTAGCTCACGATGCCTTCACTGGTCCTTAAAAAAAAAAAACTCGGTTAAATAAGGTGCTTTCGGTGGCAAGCATAGACTACATGTGTGAAATCTTTATTACAATTATATATGTGTGTATTATATTACACATATAGGTTTCTATATTATTATACATAGTCATTTTTTATGAAAATAAAACCGATATACAGTCTACTGCTGAAACTGACTTAAAAATTACAGCAATGTATTTTGCCAGCTAATAAGCCTTTAATGCAGCCTTTAAAATCATGCCATGACTTCAGCCTGTTTAAATATTTATATTGGCATCTAAGAGCGGTACGTTGTCCCTGAACGCAACACCATCAGGAGGTTTATTTGGGGTCATTCAGCCTTTTATCCTTAGATGCGTCTTACCAAGATTTACGGTGCAAAATATGACTAAAACTTCAAAACAATAAAATCTCCCATCAAAGGTGAGTCATAAGTAATTTTTAAAAAATATTTTCCACAAAACAGTTTTTTTTTACCAGTCAAACTGACAGTTCTGAAAGAAACCATTTCTACACAATTCAGCATTCAAATATTTTGTTTTTAATCCTTAAGTAGGAAAATTTTATTTTTAAATCAAAGTTTGCCTTACACTTTGTTATTTTAGTTTATTTTATTACAGACATTCTGTCAGGTTGTGTGGCCAAACAACTGTTTGTTTGTTTCTCAGCTTAATATTATATGCACATTGGCCAGTTTATTAGTTACACCTTACTAATATCAGGTTGGACTCCCTTTTTTGTTGTCTTAAATCTTCGTGGTGTAGAATCAACAAGATGCTTAAAACATTCCTTGGGGATTTTGGTCCATGTTGACATGATAGCATCACAAGCTGCAGATTTGTCAGCTGCACATCCATGATGAGAATCTCTTGTCCTACCACATTCTCAAGGTGCTCTATAGGACTGAGATCTGATGACTCTGGAGGCCATTTGATTAAAGTAAACTCACTGTCATGTCCAAACACTTTGTGACAAGATATGATATACCCCTGGAAACAGTCGTCAGAAGATGGGTACACTGTGGATGGACAAAGCATCTAGGTCAGGATGGAACAGAATGAATGATCAAATATATTTTCAGATACAATCCCTTTCATGAGTCAAATCATCTGGAGAAGAAATCAAATAAATAATTGTTGTGAAAAACCTACCTTTAAAAATGGTCCATTGTGAGAAAGAAATTAAGACTCTTAAGTAAGAAGACTGCACATCGTTCTCACTTTCTTCCCTCCAAATTAGAAGCAGGGTATGGCAAGAAAGGGACTTATAATGTTGGATCAGCTAGTTGAGGCAGACGAGCTGATGTCTTCTGAACAGCTTCAGCTCAGACATGATCTTCCAGCACATGATTTTTCATGATTTTTCTTATAGCTGAGAGCCTACATGTACAGAAACACAAAGAATGGGACAAGCTATGTGCCACACCACCAAGTATGGAATAATTCTTTAATAATCAAAGGAGATAATAAAAAAGAAGATCAACTATATGTTGGGCATGCTACCAGATGGATTAAAAAGCAACAATTGGATATTCCTACTGAGAGTCGTTTTATTAATTGCTAAGAAGATGATCACAGTAACCTGGCTAAGGCCACAGCCCTCAATGGTGGGTCAATAGAAGGAGAGGGCAAAGGAGGTTTCCAACAGATTTATTTTCATTAAAATGCACCCCAGTACTTCCTCTTTAATTCCTCTGATGTCTACTCCCACCACCACCTCTTTTGTCCCTAATTCAAAGATATATGATCCGTATTGTTAGATCTCAGAGTGTTTTTTAGGACCCCCAGCAGATGTTATTATTTATGTTCGGTTACTCTTTATTTCTCTAATTTCATGTTATGGAGCAATATATGGACAGTGTAAGAATGCCAGAAACTGTGGAGCGATTTTTGATTTAATTGCACCTACATTATATCTGTCAAATGGAGACGTAAATGATTGGACTGTCTGATTGCACTTGATGAATAAGAAGAAGTTAAAAGACTAAAAGGATGCACATGTGAGGAACAATACTCAGGTAGGCTGTGGCATTTACACAATGCTCAGTCGGTACTAGGGGTCAAAGATGTCCCAATAAAATATTCCCCCACACCACCCCCAGAAGCCCAAACCATTGACACAATGCAGGTGGATTCATGCTTCATGATGTTTAAACCAAATAATGATTCTACTACCTGAGACTCATCAGACCAGGTAATGTTTTTCCAATCTGTTATTGCCCAACTTTGCAGAGGGTGTGAATTGTGGTCTCAGTTTCCTGTTCTTAGTTGACAAAAGTGGCACTCAGTGTGGTCTTCTGCTGCTGGGTTCAACATGTATGCTCAGGGATACTTCCCGGCATACCTTGGTTGCAAAGCTTGAATTAATACCGCCTTCCTATCAACTCGAAGCAGTCTCGCCATACCTCTCTGACCTCTGGAATCAACAAGGAATTTTCATGCGGACAACTGCCGCTCACTGGATATTTTCTCTTTTTCCGTCCATTCGCTTTGAACCCAGAGATGGTTGTGTGGGAAGTCCCAGCAGATCAGCAGTTTGTGAAATACTCAGATAAGTCTGTCTGGCACCAGCAACCATACCACAGTCAAAGTCACTTAAATCCCCTTTCTTCCCCATTCTGATGCTCGGTTTGAACTTCAGTAGGCTGTCGTCACCATGTCTACATGTCTAAATGCACTGAGTTGTTATTGTGTGATTGGCTGATTAGATATTTGCATTAACAAGCAGTGGAACAAGTATACCTAACGAAGTGAGTGTATTATTATTATTATTATTTGTCTCTTATTATCTGAGTGCAAATTAAAACAAAAAGAAATTCAGAAATTCTGCCTCCTATAAATAAAAGTTAAACATGAACACAGCATATATACATATATCTTTATTTAATAAAGGGAAATAATAGATTAAATACAAGTTATTACACCAAGATATTTAACTTATTAAAAGTTTTTGAACTTATTTTATTACAGTCTCCACAACTATTACATTTACTACAGCAACCAATTCAAAATGTTGTCCATAAAAGGAAAGGACTCAGGAATTATTACTATTATTATTATTAATAATAATAGTCAATACACAATAATCGACTAATGTTTAAGCATTGTCTTTCATTTGTTATTTTCTATACATTAATACAGCAACTGTGAGCCTCCAGTAATTCAAGCTCTCTAATATATAAAAATCTGCCTAACGTCTGTGACGGTTTACATACATCCTAAAAGTGTTTTACACTGTAAAGCTGCTCGCACTGCTTGCTACACAACTACCAATCATACAATATTGATTATGAAAGTTAACTACCCAAAACAAGTAACAAAAGCTCTTTCTGCTACTGGTCTGCCAGCGCAGCCTTTCTCTGTATGTTAACGCTGCAGAAAAAAGGAGTTGAACGGTGCTTGTGTTTCAGCAAAGTGTTCTGTTAAATGACGTGTCTCTGAAAATGAAAACAAAACTGCAGCAGCTCTTATTGAAATAGAAATGGGGCTGGAAAAGTTTGGAAGAACAAAGCTGCTCAATGAGGAAATCCAGGAGTGTACCTGTCGGTCAGATGATATATGTGATGACAGCGTGAACATTTTGAGCCATTCTGACATTTTCTTTCACATATTTATGACATGACCATCATGTTCCACCTTTTTATATACCGCCTGTTCACAGCGGGGAGATTCAAGTACGAGCCCACCTTCCCTGTTAAAGGTGCAAAATTGAACCGGAGGGCTTTCAGCTTCAAGCCGGCAGATAGTAATCACGAAAGAGTGTGAAACTGGGTTCACACATTCCATTATTTCCACCCTTCCTGTGCAATATATTCTAGTATAGTCCCTTTCTGTTTTGAGAGATGTTGTACTGCATTGGTTGCTCCTCCTTTGTAAAAAGCTGAGGTCTAGAACACTTTTCTTTAATATAAAACAAAAACAGATACGTTTTCAAATAAGCAACCCTGTCGGTCCAGTTTGGAACAGAAAGCCCATGAGAGGTGTGTCATTGTGTGTTTGTAGCACCTTTATTGAAAAGGTGAGCACCTATAAACAATCAACTGTAACACTGCCTAACAGCACACTCATCAAGTGTCAAATGCTGGAATGTGATGCCAGCCCTTCCGAAAACTCGCTGGGACACATAAGACGTCATGCCCCTCTGATTAGGCCGGCCTGTGTTTAACCGCACTGACTCACTGTGGTTCAGCGTGAACAAGCAAAGGCGCCATAACGAGGGGGGTCACCTGACAGCCTCAAGGTGGAATCTCTGTGTGAAAAATGATAGGGGGAGCCTCCAGAGCTGAAAAATAAAGCCAACACGGAAATGGCAAAAATGCAGTACCTCTAATGTCCACTTGAGGGACTCCAAAAGTGTTTTTTTCTCTCTCTCTTCATAGAAAAAATATTTTTTACAACTCATCTACTTGTTTAATTAAGTTAATGATGTGGCTGCGTTGACTGACACTTGAGCTTTGCTGATAACTTAGCACTCCGCCCTTTTATCCATACAAGGTTACTTCTAGCTAAAAGAAACGAAAACAAAACAAAAAACAATATGGTGCTAATTTCACCTTCAAAATGAGTGCAAAGCCATTACTTTATCACGGTGGCAATGTCCATCTTTATGCTTTTTAAAAAACTGTTTTTTGGGGGTTTTTTTACATTTTGAGTTGTGTTATTTTAATTTTGGCCACTTGGGGGCAGCAGGAAAACCAGTAAATGCTGGTGTATTTTAAACCTGTATTTGATTTTTAGAATTATACCCTATATTTGTAAAAGTATTGAGCCGCACTTCTTAACCTTTGAATTGAGGTGTTTTCAGTTGCATTGGCACAGCTGTGTAACATCAAGCACCTCGCCAGGCAGTCTGCTTTTACAGACATTGGGGAAAAAAAACTCAACGCTCCAGTGAGTTGATAACTCCAAACATCCTTTGGCATTAACATCAGCACAAAAACCGGCACCGGGAGCTTCGTGGCACGAGTTTACTCCTGCAGATGTAATGTGTAGGTGGTCCAGTACTTTTGTCCATATAGTGTATTTTTTGCCCCTTGAATATCGTGAGTTTAATATTGACTCCCTTTTATTAAAAAAAATATAAAGTTTTGTAGTTTTATGTTTTGCAGCAAGTTGCTCGCTCTGTCTGTTTGGAGGCAGCAGTTAGCTGGAAGCATGATTCATGGGTGAAGCTGAAACAACAGTAAAGGTGAGGGCAGATAAACCAAAACAATGACCTAAAAGATGCTAAAACATAGAGTACAGATGAGATGAATGAGTGGTGACTCATCAAGTGAGCTCTTTCACATTACACATTTGAGCCATTGTTACAAAAGCTGGAGTTAAATGCAGCTTTGAAAGGCGGGACTGCATCGGGCTCCGGATTAACCTCTTAGCAGTCATTGTCAGTGACCCATTTAATGTTGGGGCCACGGTTTGGTTGTGTTTTAGCCACAACTCATAAAAAAGGATGAACATCAGGCTTCATCCTTAACCTTAAATGGCAGATGTAGCAGAAGGAGTATTTCTCTGTGCAAGCCTGTCGTGTTGACAGGGCCGATCTGTGGAGTTGTTTGTCTTGCTGCCAGATGTGACTTCTCTCATCGGCGTGTCTCGACAGAAACCAGGCTTCATTTCACCAGCCGGCATTTCCCGTCCGCCCGCCATTCAGCCTCCGTCCTTGTGAGTTTTTCACATCACTGTAGTAGTTTTTTTCTTTGTTGTGCTCCCAGTGGAACACCTGTTCACATTCTCCTACTGTGTGTTAATAAGTGCCACTACAGCAGTGACATAAACACACTATTTTTGGTAAACACTAGCCGTTGTAGTGCATAATTTTCTATATTATATTATATTATATTATATTATATTATATTATATTATATTATATTATATTATATTATATTATATTATATTATATTATATTATATTATGAGCAGCCTTATTTTGGCCATAGTACAACATTAAAGTTGTATTTTCTTTGGATTACAGACCATTTTAATTATTGTCACACTCTTTGGTCTTCTGCATTTTCCCCCATTCAAATGGCTGTTAACCTACATCTTCTTCCAGTACAGTAGGCTACACACACGTGTGGTAACAGTCTTAACATAAGGAAAATATCAATATTACTGTCTGCTTTCCTTGAAACTGTTAAACTCAATGCTCTTTTCTTCCAGTTACACATTTGATCTGATTGTAAACAAGCTACCTAACCACCTTCTCATGAACTCATATCAGTCTCTTGGGCTACTGGTGGCTGTAGCGCTAGCAGCAATCGAAGTCCAGCAACAAGCTGCAGCTTCAGCTCCGTCGCCTCCTTCGCCACCTTTCACCTTTAGTAGTCACAGACGAAAGGTTTGCACAGAAGATCAATAGGATTCCTGCTTTTCAGCGTGCTGTAGCATCACCGCTTATCACATTTGTGTGATAAATTCACAGGACCACACATACATATTTTTTGTTCCATCCAGTGTTCATCAGTAAAAGAGTGTTCGTACCTTCCTTCTACTCTCTAATCTATCATGAAACTATGACACCTCTGTGATAGAGATGGCAACCCTTTAACTGAACGCGGCGCAGCTAGCCCGACTGCCCCGTCACGCTGGAGACGGAGGCGTCTGTCTCACACTTCAGCTTCAGTGGAGGATCTGTGCTATCAGACACATTTGAGGACGACTGCGGAGGTGTAGATGCATCAAAGCTCTTATCCCCCCTCCCATCTCCGTTTAGCCTGTCCTCCCCTTGTCCTGGCGGGGACTCGTGTGTGCGCATGTGCTTGGCTAGGTGGTCATTGCGCATGAACACTCTGGGGCATAATGCGCAGCTGAACTTCTTGGCGCCAGTGTGCGTCTGTAGGTGTCGCTGCAGTTCATCAGAGCGCGTGAACCTCTTGCCACAGAACAGCCAGTTGCAGACGAACGGCCGGTCTCCGCTGTGCCAGCGCAGGTGAGCCTTCAGATGGGAGGTCTTGGCGTAGGCTTTGCCACAGCCGGGGATGTGGCAATTGTGCATGTGCTTCCTCCTGCTGTCGTCAGTGCTCTGGCCCATCTGCTCAGCGTGGACGCAATTAGGGCAGCGGCACACAGCCTGGCTGCCGCCTCTGGAAGAAGAGCGGCGCTGGGGCTTGGGGCGAGCTGACACAGACGTCTCCTGAGGTTCCTCCATTGAGAAGGTTTCTTGCTGCAGCATTTCAGGGGCCAGTGGCTCCATCTTGAAGCCGTCCTGGGGGAAGAGATGGGATGGTTGCGAGGGTGGAGCGTGCTGAGCCGGGGGCAGGGTGCACAGCTGTGGGTCAGAGCCATAGGGCCCCAGAGAAGGCTGCAAACCCATGGAGCCGCCTGGATTCACTGAAGGCAGGCCGACACCTTGACCTGTCTGTAGGTCTATCCAACTGCCTGCTTGGACGTCTCTGTGAAGGTCCCACCAGGAAGCAATGTTCATGTCGTCTGAGCTGCCACTAGGTGGTGCTGTCCGTAACCAGGGCTCGTACGGGTGGGCCATGTGAGCAGCTCGTGCAGGTGCAAATCTGTGGATGAGGTCACCTGCTCAAAGTGTTGTTCAGTGTCTTTTGGGTTACACTGAGATGATTACCACATGACAGGATGGTGACGCATTAAAAACCTGCAGAAAGAAAGAGAAGACTGTTATGGAAGTACCAATGATACCAGGTTTATTTTTCAGGAGACACAAACGAGAAGTCTAAAATATGGAGACATTTATTATTGAAATGCTTGATAGGAATGAGCAGTTCTCATTCCTATCAAGCATTTCTATAATAAATATCTTTATGAGTTTTCTTATAGCCTTCTAAAGAAAATTGAATGCACTATTAAAAGCAGCTTGACTGTCTTTGATGCCCTTCAGAGAGGCAAAAAACAACCTGTGTCAAACAGATAGAAAACACGTCATTGTGATGCAACAGGCTCCACCAAGTCTGACCTTTTCAGGCCGTTCCCAAAAGAGTGAGACCTCACTAAACATAGGGTTTGACTCCAAAAAAGCTGGGAGATGATTCAACTTCTGCTGTTCTAACGATAACAAAAAGGTCAAACGTAAGACTTGTTGAGCAACGAGGATAACAAGTTTTAAAAGACAATAAAAAAAGCAATCAAGAATAAGACAAAAGCACAAGGAAAGCAAAGTTACAAATTTAGTGAGACCCAAAACTCTCTGAACAACAAGCATAAACGAGTCCCTCGTGTTCAGATGTATATCTGGATGAAGATTAGTTTATTATAATTTCTGGAGGATGTCTTACAATTGTTCTTCCTTCACACAATTTTAATCAATCTGTCCAAAACTTCCTGGATCTGGATTTGAAAAGACTCCATATGTTAATCACTTTCAAATCAGGTCAAAAGCCCCACCTCTGTTAAAAAACAAACCAATCCAAAAACCTTTTCTCCTCTGACAGGAAGCACAAAATTAAGATCTATTTTTAGTCTATTTTTAAAAAGGCTAAAAAAGTAAAAAAGGTTTCCAGACATGAAGTCTGTAAAAATGTGTCCTAAGGATGATGTTAGGATAACGTAAAAGCAGACAGATCCAGAGCTGAGTTACCAGGTCACACTCGATCACCCTCAGACCTTTACCTGGACACCCACCAAGGAAAAATGTAATGAAACGTAATGAAAAGAGATAGCGTTGCTAGACACCCATTCAAAATTAAAAGCCATCTATTCTGGTCAAAAGATGACCCGTCTAATTAGAACCTAGACCCATCCTTCTGTGAAGTGAAGTTGATTACACAGAATAATATATAAATACAAGTAACAAACACGTTTTGTGTCAAATTGCTGTCGGTGTCTCAGGACTGGACATGAGGCTGATGTAAATCACTGCTAAATCCAAGTTATTCTTTTGTTATTTTTTTAATACTGTGAAGAGACCGCTTTTCTCCTTTTACTTTTCAACCATCGTTAAAAATAACTGGGAGTTTTTTTAAAGTCCATGACTGGTTGACTAGATGGTGGTGGGAACCCAGCAGAACAAAGACGATAATGAGAAATTAAAACTTCATCAATAAACTCAGGCGCTTGAAAAAGTAAAGCCTTGTAAGTCATGAGCAGAATTTTAAAATGGACTAAAAATTAAATTAGCAACCAGTGCAAGGAGGCCAAAACTGGAGTAATGTAAGAAGAGCGTGTGGTTTTCAGCAGAAGTCAGGCTGCAGAGTTTTGTAGTCTAAAGCTGAGCTAAACTTAACAGCTCAACGGCACGCTAAGGAGGAAATAAAAGCAAGAGTAACTTCTTCTGTAACATTTCTTTGACCTTCAGAATATTCCAGAGTTGTTGGAAACATGATTGTACT
Organism: Etia nguti; assembly: GCA_015106755.1. Lineage (NCBI taxonomy): Eukaryota > Metazoa > Chordata > Actinopteri > Cichliformes > Cichlidae > Etia > Etia nguti. The sequence continues at coordinate 14,382 of VUQG01019957.1, read as the reverse complement.
GTTTTTCTGTGTGTCATATTCTGTGTATGTGTGTGTTTCTGAACCTCAGAGGAGCTGACGTTCAGGCCTAAATCCGCCTGTCTACAACATTTAAATAACCAACCCTAAGCACACCTCCTTCGTCACCATGGATACTGCAGTTCTCACGCTGCATGGCCGTGGAGACGGAGGAGAGGGGGGAGACGGACGTGTCCAGGCAGAGGCCTGCTACGTGCATCCGCTGCCAGGTACTTCCCATGGAGGACGGTCAAAGACAAGCACAAAGAAAACAACATCATCGGCCTGCACTGAGGCAGCGCTGGGGGGAGGATAATGATGGTTAGATGGGGGGAGGGACGAGAGCGAAGGGAGGTGTTGACAGGAGAGAAGTTTGGTAAAGGAAGAAGTTCCAGGGAGGTATGGCTGCAGGCCAAAGTCTATTTGTACGTCTCTGAGGTTTTGGAGATGAAACCTGGCAGACAGGAGAACCAGTTTTTTATGAATCACACATGATTTACAACAACAGCCCTCCAGGCGAGACCCGTGAAGCGCCCTGCCCCTTACACACCGGAGGTAGAAAGCATCAACAGTTACAGACTGACGACATTCATGAGCCTGAGAATGGGAGTCGACGACAAAATGAGAACAATTACTTTACGTCTATAATCACGGGCACACGCGCTGAAATAGCATCCTGCGCCTAACACGCTCCAGGAATGCACACCGCAGCGTCAGTGGGATGGGCTCAGATTTCCAGGTGACACAAAGCTTGTTAAAGGTGGACAAGTCTGTGGAAGCTTTGACAAGAAGCTACCAGTCTGTGAGGTTTGTCCTTGGCCCAAGACGATCTTGTTGACTTCCACTAACCCCCACCCATCTCAACCCAACCATGAACATCTGTAATTATCTTTACAGCAGGAAACAATAAAGTAGTCTGAAGCTTTAGAGACTGGCATGGCAGTCTGGAGATCATTTGGTGTGATACTGCATCTGTCAGGTTGTCTGAAAACACAAGCTTCATGGACATCCTGTCCGATGTGTAGATCTATTAACAACAGGTCGAACTGGCATCAGATGTAGCAAGTAGATGAAGTTGGGCTTGCCAACAGTGAAGTATCCCCTCAGTCACTCCTCCACAGACGTTTTTCTGTGACTGTGATTTTGTTATTTTGTGATTTTTTTGCCTTTAAAACAGGGGTGGGGGAACTCCAGGCTTCAAGGGGCAGTGTCCTGCAGGATTTAGATGTGTCCTTGATCCAACACAGCTGATATGATTTAAATGGCTAAATTACCTCCTCAACATGTCTTGAAGTTCTCCAGAGGCCTGCGAATGAACTAATCATTTGATTCAGGTGTGTAGACCCAGGGTGAGATCTAAAACCTGCAGGACACTGGCCCTCGAAGCCTGGAGTTGGCCAAGCCTGTTCTAGAGCAACTTTTTCTGGCTTAAGCCTAGCACTTTTTAAAATCTTTTTTGAGAAAATTAACTTGCACCGAGGCTGCTTCTTCATCTCTCACTGAAAAAAACCTTGATCTTGTTATCTGATGGTATCTTGTCTTCTGATGGCGGTGTGCACAATAACACTTTGGAAACAAATGTTCCAGTCTCAAAGTGTTTTAGAGTGTCAGTCTAGCCACTAGTTCACGCTGAGGAAGCGCCTCTTTGACTTATGACCCTTTCACTTATAGCTCTGATGCCATGTTTCCCAACTTACCACTGATTCTGAGCCCTTGGATTGGTTACTATTGTCAACAAAAAGGCAACGAAATATTGTATTTTTGTATCATTGTAGGGTCTTTACTTTATAATATAAAGCGCCTTGAGGCAACTGTTGCTGTGATTTGGCACTGTATAAATAAAATTGAACTGAATTGTAAAGAAAATATACTATTTATTCCACTGTATTCTATTTATTCTACATATTCGCTTGCTTTGATCATAACTGTATTTACGTTTCTTAGATGGATATTTGAGGATATTCCAGGTTTATTCTATGTATACTCAACGTTTTCCACCACACACACACACACACACACACACAGCCGTTAATATGGAGGTCAAGTACTAGCTCTATCAAGCTTCATCAAATCATGAGGTTTGGGTCAGTTGCCCGTCTCCCTTCACTCCCCCTCTTCCTCCTCACACTCCACCAAGCACAGTGTTGGAGGCACATGGCTCTTTCCTCAAGGCACTGCTTCAAAGGAAGGGTTTCATATCATTTATTTTTCATTTCCCACTCTATCTCTGCCAATAAGCGGACAAACAACCAGAGCTGCTCCCTGGGATCTCCCTGCTTCCTCGTTCTGCTCCTCCTCCTCCTCCTCCTCCAGCTCTGTGCTGTTTGCCCTTATATGGCCATAGAGCTCTGTAATCACAGGAAGAGGCAGTTTGGGTTGATCTGTGTTATTGTTACAGGAGCT
>VUQG01019957.1:0-11962 GCA_015106755.1 Etia nguti | reverse complement strand
CAGGAGCTATCAACACTTTGGCACTAACTGGTGGATTTGAAGTCAAAGCATGGCTTCAGTCCATACATTATCAGATAAACAATATAGTGCTGTCCAGGCAACCAGCAAATCACAAAACAAGGGGAAGCTCTTCATTTGAGAAGCGCAGAAGGTTTGATGTTAAATATTAACAACTCTGCATTTTATCAAAACAGGGCCAGTGGGTCGCTGATGGGCATTGACAGATGGGGCAAGATGCAGGAAGTCAAAATGAGCCTTGCCCAGTCTTGCCAGCGGGACAGACTCAATGGCTTCCGGCCATTGGTGAACCCGTTTAGTAATGTTCTCACTTTTCCTCAACCGCCCCCCTCATCCGTTCTTCTCACAATGCCTGGAAGTAGCTTAGACCTACATCTCCCTCTCTGTTTTCTTAACCGTTGTTTTCCTTTACGGTTTTTCCTTTTGTTTTTTTTTTTCAAAGCACACAATTGATCTGAGCTCCATCCAAACAAATAAAAGCACAAGGACACACACAAACACTCAACGTCCCATGCAAACATCTTACTTCCGATTCACCTTTTCAAAGGATTCATATGAAAATGCGTTTGCGTTTGATTTTGAAATAATCTTTTAGACACTGAATTGTGGGGAAAATATTTTATTGAAGGCTGTCATACCTGAAAAAGCAAATTATCTGAGCTATATCATTTGAAATACTAATGCATTTGTTCAGTGGTTCTCACAGTGGGAATCCCAGTGATCTCAGACTTATATCCAAAAGAGTTGCAAAGTGATTTGTAATAAATTGTAAAACAGCCCGCCAAAAAAGAACAAAACAAAATATCCATACTTATCTGTGTCCTTTTATTCCCATCCTCATTATCACTGGGACAATAGAAACTCTCACATAATATGCAGTAAAGTTATAGTCAACACTGGAAATGCAAAACTACATTTTTACTTAATATAAATTTGTGCATTGGACTTAATCTTCTTTAGTTCGCTTACTTATATTGAGTTACATGGGTATTGAGGATCACAGCTCCATAAACTTGTTTCATTCAATAATTTGCACTTCAGTAAGGAAAACGTCTGCAATTTCTATCACAAGGAGTGTGGTCATTTCAATGCAGTGCATGGGCCATTTTGTGTTACATGGGGCCCACTGTGGTGTATGAGACACAGTACAACATATAGGACATGAAGTGGTCTGTGGTACAGTGTGATATATATATGTAAGCAATATATAGAGCATGTGGTGTTTAGAGTACACTGTGATGCATGAAACTGTGTAACAGTGTAACAAAAACTCTATAAACTCTATGCCTAATAATCTTTATTACCATTAAATAAATTCTTGTTAAATGTTTTCCCTTTTAAGGCATATCAAGCTCCCAAAACTCTGAGAACCTGTAGTCTAGTTAACTGTGAGTCCCTTTAAATTCATCAAAAGTAATCATTTAGTTCAAGCAGTATTTTGTTTCTCTTGCAGATCTCATCCTGTACTGAATCCTGCATCTGTTTTTCATTTTAGAGGAAAATTCTCAAGCTTCACCTCAAAATTACACAGTACAGCTGAGTTAGAGCACTTCTAAGAAGTAAACCTTGAAGATTTTTTTTCTTCACCTTCTTCAAGGTCTTCACGTTTGCTATGACTCAGTTAACTGTACTGTGTGTGATTCTCTGTGAACCTGAGGCTGTGCTACAAGATGGGGCAGCTTTTCACTAATCTTTTTAAAATATATATATATATATCATAACCTCTAAAGCCTTTGTCCCCTCATTTCATTAACACCTCCCAGCTCCCAACCCAGGTCTCCATATCTCTTCCCTTATCTCCTGCTTGCTTTATTATTGACGGATGTCCTGCACGGGTGTTTTTTTTTATCCACGTCTCTGAGCAGCTTTGCAGGATGCATAATAAGTTTGTGCATGTTTGTGTGTGTGTTTGTGTGCATGTGTAGGGAAGTTCCTGCACATCTGTCGGCTGCATTTCTCTCAGTCGGGGTTGGGTAGGGGTTGTTTTTCAGCGTGGAGAAGGTGTCTCCCATTTATAACGATCAATTTGGTCTCGTTTCCTTCCTTTTGGTCCTCATAACACGTAGCCTTTGCTCTGAGGCATCAAGCCAGAAGCTTCCGGATAGTGTTGTGAAGTACTTACAAATGCTCATTATATTGACCTGGCTGACTCAACAATGACAGTTTGTATTTGAATGGGAGTAATTATTATAAATGATGGATATGATCATAGGTTATGAGAGCTTGCGCATAAAAAATGTAGCAAAACTTGTAAAAATGTTTTTAAAAAGTCATCCTTTAAAAAGGTGAAAGCATAACTTGTTTATCTAACAATAAGTTGGTGCTCCAGCTTCCTGTCAAGCAGTTTCCTCTGTCCAGGAGAGAGGTGAAGGGCAGGAAAGCGTTGGTGGGGGATGTTCTCTGGCTTACCCCTGGATAGTCAGACACGTACCGCATGTCCCCAAAGGTCCTTACATATATTTTTTCAACGTGGCACAAAAACACACGATGCTTTTCCTGCTATTAGTTTGTACAGACCTAGGGGGGAGTTTAGAAAAACTAATAGACCACTAAAAATACTTAGAGCCTGGAGCCTGAGCCATGCAGGGCTTTTTCCTGCGTTGCTTCCAGTGTGCGCGTGGGCCCATTGAGGAAAGAGGAAATGAGCTGCTCTGGTTGTAAGGGGGCTTCCTGAATGATATTATAAAGAGCTCCCTCCCTTCAACCTCTCCTCACAGTGTTGCTCAGAGCAAGCGGAGGCTGTGGGTGATCCCTTTGCTCCACATCTTTGACCGTGGACTGAACACTGAGCCAAAGGGGTTTGACGTCAGTGCAGTGCACGCTAATTCTCGTCCCTGCTGGTCGGGGTAAGGTGGAAATACTGATGATTTGCCTAACTGTCACTTTCTTAGATTAACTTGTTTATTTTTATGTAGAACTGTTAATAATCTTAATTGTCTTTAAACAACCATTGATGTACACTAAATAGGTGATTAATCTACAGAAAAGTCTGGTAAACTCTTTGTTAGAGATAAATTAAATTTTTCCCCTAAAAGTGCACTCTGCTGCTGTTTGATTCATATTCATGTAAATTTAAAAACTAAACACTGTAAAGTTGAATATTCACATGGGATTAAATTAGTATTTCTTTTTTCCCCCCCTCAAAGGTACGAGTAGGGAGCTGGTCTCACCTAACGGATGTGTCTGGGACACTCCAGTATATTTATTCTTTCAGTTACACACAGGTAAGTGTCTGTTATGCATCTTACATAGAAAAGATATTATTGCAATCATTAAAAAAAATCATAAAAAATATGTACAGTGCCTCATTGTTTTACTTATAATGCCTTTTCTAAAGATTCAGATGAGCACGATGGAAGCTCTGGAGGGATACAGGGTCGACAGAGGGCAGAGCATGAGGGCTGCGGCCCCAGCTGAAGGATATGTGAAGGAGTTCACTCGCCACTCCAATGATGTGCTGCTGAACCTGAATGAACTCCGGCATCGGAGCATCCTGACTGACACCACCCTGATCGTTGGCAACGTGCACCTGCAGGCACACTGTGCTGTGCTTGTGGCCTGCAGGTTGGTGGACAAACCAGTCCTTTTGTGGTCAGAATTTAGGAGCAATATCTTCTTTAATCTTCTTCTACAGCAAAATAGTCTGTGTGGAACATCTTGCACCTCCTTCTATGCCTGACTCATAGTTGTTTTTGTCTTTCTAATTTTGTTTTGTTCATCATAAGCCCCTGTTTCCTTCCACTTAGTACATCCATTGTTGTCTTCTTCCCATTCCCTTTCTCCCCATGTCTTCCCTTAAAAGCACCGCAGATTGGTTTTTATACGAGAACTGCATGTCTTACTTTAAGTTTTTTTGCTTTCTCCTCTCAGTGGTTTCTTCTACTCGCTGTATTCATGCCGTGCATTGCTACAGGGACGTGGTGGGAGCAGGGAGCAGCTCATGACCGTGTCTCTCCCCACCACGCTGGACCCCTCCAGCGTCTCCCTGCTGCTAGATTTCATGTACACCTCCCGCCTCCCTCTGACACCAAGTATCGTCTCTGGGGTGTTGGCTGTGGCTGTCTACCTGCAGATGGACCACGTGGCTGAGACCTGCCGGGATTTCATGCAGCTGAACTGGTGAGGGCCATGAAAGAACACGTGCTGTTCAGACACAGCTTGGAAGAGATGGTGTATTAAACTGGATCGAATTACATGTGCAATCTTTTGCAGCATGGAGAATAGGACTGTCAGACACCTCCAACTGGAGCTGGACTCCAGGGTGTCCGTACCCTCTGTATCTCCCAAAGGAGGGGACTTACCTAATCCAGGACCCCTGCGATTACTGCCAACAGCAGCAGCAACCCGGTAAGAAAGTCAAGTGTGAAACTGAATAATTAAATGTATAGCTGATGTCCCGGATGACTTTCTTTGTGCGCCTCCTACTTTTCAAGCTTGTTTATCACTTTGAGCCTTTGTTTGCACAATGCCAGACGTGCTTTGGTTTGCACGCCTTTGTCCTTTGACGGGTTTAGCTCATTACAGCACTTCCTTTGTTTTTCCTGCAGGGTCCCTGTGGTGACTGGGGGCTCTCTCAAGCCAGGGGCTTTCCCCAGCTGTCAGCCCAGGTCAGAAGAGCTGAAAGGAGACCCTGAGTCACCTCTCATGGCCAGCCCGACTTTTTCTCCAAGCAGCCCCACCCGCTCCAGCTGCCAACCGAGCTCTCCTGCTGCATCTGAGACCTGCAACAAAAACCTTGTGGTATGTCTCAGGGAAAGTATTTGATTTGTAGGATTTTGGGGAGCTGGTGCAGCATTTTTACAACTAAAGTGTTCTGTCTGTTTTTCCAGAGTGATGCCAAAGCCACACCAGACCCGAAGGCCTGCAACTGGAAGAAGTACAAGTACATTGTCCTCAACCCTCTCTGTGCTGCCAGTGCAGTGAAAGTCGAGGAGATGGAGGAATCCCAAAATCGAGCATCACCCATTGATGACTCGACACCAAAAGCACCAACAGAGGCGTGGTCTGGAGAAGTGCCCGGTCAGATTGATAGGTAAACTGGAGAGATAGCAATAATGAAAAGACAGAGAAAACAGAAAGTTTGTAAGGATTTCTAAAATCTTTGACCCTCTCTTCCTCAGACAGGGGCAGGCCTCCTGCTACGAGGGTTCTGGCCGAGCCCCTCCCCTCGGGCCATCACCCTCTGTGGACCACCCAACTGTGCCAACCTCTAACAAGGAGGGACATGGTAGGTATAAACAGCGCTTTTAAAACCTTCTTCCTCTGGTGCTATTATAAAATTATATTTTTAACCATTTTCTTGAAATCGCACTCTTCTCACCCAGAAGATACCCATCACAACCATCACCAAGTTAAGCGTGAAAGCTACTACACGCCCTATTCCTACTCTGGCAGCCTTCAAGGACCCAAACCTGCCTGCTCAGGTGAGCTTTAAAAAAAATTTTAAATTTACTTTCCTGTTCTGCATGCAGTTCAGAAGTGAACAACAAACATGTAACAATGACCTTTGCCCCTGCAGGCGACAAGCCATACCGCTGTAATGTGTGTGGAGCTCAGTTCAACCGACCGGCCAACCTGAAGACTCACTCCCGGATTCACTCCGGAGAGAAGCCTTACCGCTGTGACACCTGCGGGGCACGGTTTGTTCAGGTGAGGGCCAAATGACTGCGTGAAAAGACTTCAATGAGTTCTCAGTAATAACACAGATGTTAGCCACGCTAGATACTGGTGTGTTTTCTTTATCTCCAGCAGTATCAGACTGGTTCATGTAGACTAGTTGAGTTCCAGTTTTTCGTTAACTCTTCTAGATGGTGGCTGAATTTGAAAATGTGGAGTTAGTGTAGTCAGACAGCCACAGCTCTTTCCTCGAGGCCTGCCTTGTTTGATGTTTGCATGCTTTATTTTGCACCTCTCAACCTGTTTGTGTGGTCTGCCTCGGTTTTAGGTTGCCCACCTCAGGGCCCACGTGTTGATTCACACTGGGGAGAAGCCTTACCCCTGCAATACCTGCGGCACCCGCTTTCGCCACCTGCAGACGCTGAAGAGTCACCTGCGCATCCACACTGGAGAGAAGCCTTACAGCGTAAGCTACCTGCAGCACACGTAATCGCAGCATCAAAAACATTGTCCTGTCATGTTCATGACGTCTAATGAATGAACGCCCTGTATTTTTCCAGTGCGAGAAGTGTGACCTGCACTTCCGACACAAGAGCCAGCTGCGCCTGCACCTGCGCCAGAAGCACGGGGCCGTCACCAACACCAAGATCCGCTACAAAGTGCTGACTGAGCCCTACCAGCCTATCCTGCAGGCCTGCTGAATCTGTCAGAATGTGAAATTTGGCTCATTAACTCACTTGTCAGTTGCAAAATTGTTAGCATCTAGTCTTGAATAGAGGTGCCAACAAGCAATAAATGAATGAAAAAATACAAATAGGTTACATCTGGAGTAAGAGACAGACATTTCTACAAAGCTGTTGGTTGAGGTTTGGTGAGGTGGTGCTTTAATAATACACAATTGAGATGATTAAAGAATGTTTTCTTTGAGGGTTTGCGAAGAGGTGTAAAGAAGGTGACAGGGTATGGAGTGAAAGGTAAAGTTGTGCAGGTGTTGTGTATTTGTGCGCATATTGAATTGTAAAGAAATGTGTGTGTGTGTGAGCAGATTGAAGGAAAGATAAAGCAAGTTTTATGAAGGAGATGTGGTCAGATTTGGTGTAAATTAGAACGGACATGGGTTTTATGATCAGTGAAGCACTTAGTCAGTGTTAAGTTACCGAAGCTTCTTTGTCTGATGTGTATTTAACTTTGATTTATCTTAACCCGATGGCCCGGCGCCTGTGTAATTTTAAAGAAAAAAGTAAAACTATGTGCTTTTCCAGTCCAAGCAGGCAAAGGACTTTTGTATTATACTGAACAAAAAGTAAAGAAATCAAACAATGTTTGCTAAACAGGCTTTTAAACAAGACAACTGAACTCAAATAAAAGTGTAATATTATTAAATCTGTATTTGTGAGAGGTAATTTGCTGGACAAAGATGGTTTTGTACAATTTATATTAAATCATTTTTATATTAATTGGAAACATGGTCTTTCGTGTGTCATTTGTGTATCACAGTGTAGTGTATATATTGTATTTTAAGGAACTCAAGGTCAAGTGGCTTTATTGTCATTCCAACCATATGCATTGGTACAGTACACAGTGAAACGAGACAACGTTCCTCCAAGACCATGGTGCTACATATGACTCATCCCCAGAATGACTAAAACTACTTTTGGCATAATGGCTCGCCCAGGGGGTAGAGCCACATGTTTGATGTGGTGGCGTTTTTACTCTGAGTGCCCTTCCTGACACCATCCCAGAGGGATCTATATCTCATCCCGGGATCAAAGTGGGGATCTTTTGCTTATTAGGTGAATTTGTAAACAACTAGATAACTAAAACTGACTTATTTTCAGGCTCTCTCTGCCTTCAGCCTTTCACCTCCTTTGACTTCCTTCCTCCCATTAGGAAACTCATTTTACCCATGAATCACATCTTCTGCTCAGTAAAATTATCCCGCCATTTTTAAATTTTTTTTTTTTTTTTTAGTATTTGTTTAGTTTTTTCTTGGTTGCTGGTGAGGAAACAATGAAGCTGAGGGCACCTGTTTCCTCCTGGGTCTTAATAGTCCACTCTACCAGCCAATAACACGTGTGCGAGCCCGCTGGTGCTTCCTGGAGGGGCTGCAGACTCCTGCTGAACTCTCCCACCCTCTGTCATCCCTGCTTCCTGCTCCCTGATGAGTTGTGGCTAGCTGGCCTTATTGTCCACACTCGACAGACAAACATTGGAAGCTTGAAGGGACTTTCCAACCTTCAACCCCCTCCTCCCCTATGACATGTAGCTTTTTCCCTTCATTCATACCTTTGCAGGGTTCTCCCTCTCATATGATTTCATCTGAAGGCTGTCAGATAAGAGTATGGAACAAATCTGAGGAAGTGAATATGAAATAGGAAATATGTGAAGATTATTTCATGAAGTGAGCATTACTGCATACCTTATAGTGACTTGACAGTTTGAACATTTCAGGAAGCTACTGCAGTTATGATTATGATGCTGCCCCAATTTGGAGAAGCATTTCCTTCCCGGAGGAACATAAAGCGCAAACCAACTCCGATTGAGACCCAAGGTTTCTACTGCGTTTGGAAAGAAATTTACTCCTGCAAGCAGTAGATGGAGATAGATAGAATCAGAATACTTTGTTAATCCCTGAGGAAATTATGTGATCAAAGTTGTTCCAAGACAGTAAGAAAAATAACTAACTAAACTAAATTAAATAATACAATATATTATAAAGTTACAAAATATAACCATATAGCTCTACTAATACAAATTGCTCTAATTGTAAATAAATTTAAATATATAAAAAGTATAAATTTATTTGAAAAAAATAAAAACTTCGGATATGACTAATTCCCAGAAATCTTGGCAGATTAAAGACGTATGAGGTTGCAGGGAAAACTGGTGTATCAGTAAGAGTCAGAGAATGTTTATCATAGTCAGTATTACACAACTTCTGCTGCTATGTGAAATACAATCCTGCAAAAGGCCTGTTGAGCAAGTTTGTGACGAACTGCATAGATTTATTGGGAAATACATAAGCATTTCTAACAGAGACAATAAAAGATGTGGAGCTGAGAAAGTTCACTGTACTCAAGTTTCTCATTTCTGTTGTAACTCCTTAGAGATCAAGTAAAAATGAAACTCTCCTGTCTGGGTTTCTATAATGCACAGTTTTTCTGACTTACACAAAATTGACAATAATTGAAGTAGCTTAAATTCTTTATTATCATTTTATTAATCCGTGATGCTTTAAATATCTTATACAAAAAGATCAACCCCCTCATTAACGCAGATATCAAATCAGCCAATCACATGGTGGCAACTAAGTGCATTGAAGCATGTAGACTTGATTTGAACGACCTGCTGAAGCTGAAACTGTGCATCAGAATGAGGAAGAAAAATGATTTAAGCAGCTTTGAATGGGGTGTGGTTATTGGTGCCAGACAGGTTGGTATTTCGGAAACTGCTGAGCTCCTGGGATTTTCCCACAGAGAATGGTCTGAAAAAGAGAAAATATCAGGTTAGCAGCAGTGTTGTGGTGAGGAATGTGTGAAGATATGCAGAATAGCTCTGAATGCACAACATTGCTGTCATACCAACATGGACCAAAATCTCTGAGGAATGTTTCCAGCACCTTGTTGAATCTGTGGATTCAGCCTAGGATTAACAAGGTGTAGTTATTAGAGTGTATATTGTGTTTTATAATGTTAACTACTCCTCTTTGATCGTGACATGAATTTTGTAGTTTCTGGTGTGTGTTGCTCTATAAATTTATGCTTCATAAATCAAGATTGACTGATTGATTATGTGTCTGTATTAATCAGATAGAGCAAAACATGTGTAAAGCATAACATCCATCAACACTTTCAAATAAATTTGGTAAAGAACAAAATTCCCCTTAAAGACATAATATGTAAATCAGTCCTGACAACATCATAATAGTTTCTATTCTGGCTACATTAGGATTTGAACAATGTTTTTGAAGCGTCGCAGGAGAAAAAGCACAGTTATGATGTTAATGATGACTACTCAGCTGTTCCAGGAAAATTCAACAGATATAAATATATTTTGTGACCCAGAATTTAAAGCCAGCATTAATCATTGCCATTAATCATCATAGACTGATGCATTCACACAAGAAAAGACTGATCAGGAATAATATTGGTACCAAAAACTGGATGTTTGCTGGTAGAGCTGGTCAGTGACCTGAAGCCTTTTCTGAGCCCTTGATTTTTAAACTTGGATTTACCTCCCTTTACTGTCTGCACGCCTGAACACTCACAGGGCAAATATTACATTAACATATTAAATGCAAATCAAGCTGGAAATTTTGAATACACAAGGCACATTGTATTTTTTTCCTTTCATATACTGCACCCTGGTCCTCGGGATGTTTACCCGAGGATTGCTCTATAAAGCCGGAGTGTCTATTTTTCTGTCATTTTTATGCATTTTAATCTTTATTTTAATCTTTATTTCTGAGAATAAAGAAAAAAGATTAAAATACATTCTTGTCTGTCATTTTTACTTTCTCACATTACCACCTTCATTACATTTATAATCAGTTCATTAAAAACCCCTAATTTATTTAATCGAGCCAAAAAATTGTCAAAATTATCACTCATCGTAGCAGCTGACAGCCACCATCAGAAATGTTTTAAACCATTTAACACCTAAAGAGGGTACAACCCGCTTAACAAGTATTTTTAAAGAACAGGACGAAAAATATGTAAATGCTCGTGGTCACATTTTTATAAAGAAAACAAAAAACAAAAAATGGGCGGTTACTCAAACAAGGTCAGAATATTTTGGGAATCAAATGAGATTCAAATATGATCCACAGTGGGATGATTTACAGTGAAAGATGTGTTCATGTGTCCTCGTATGACTCTGGTTACATTCAGTGTGCCGCAACCTTAAAATTAAGATAATCTATTAATTCAGATAGTTATTGAAAAACAATCATATTCTCCAACATCTGTGGGAAATTTCCAAGACATTAGACTGTAAGTGACAAAATCCAATATTAACAGAAGTCATTTTTAATAAAAAAAAATAAGTAATGAAAAACATATTATGCATAGATTAAGATCTTATTTTATTATATTCTTAACGAGGAGTCAGCTCAAAACAGTAAACAGCAATATAATTATAGAGTCTTACAATCATTGGGGAAAATTATAAGATTTTATATGTTTGTGAGTGAAAAAAGGATGAGACAGACTGATGCTTTCTGTTTCTTTTTTGCTGGACAATCATCAGTGATGATCTCTGATCTGATTAGGACTGCACTATTTTAATATTTAAATCCAGACCTCTCCATAAAGACGTTCTCTGTTTGTTAGTACTTCAGGATTTACTTGAACACTTCAACGAGAGACATCAACCAAGGATAGAATGACTCACCAGATGTAAGTTTAAAATTTGTAATTCATTACATTGATTGGGGTATGCTTATTATTTGGTTATTATTTCTTTGACTGATTCCTTTGATCTTGAGAAATAGAAATCAGATTTATATAATATCAGTTAATTTAGGATAAGCTGAGGCTCTTTTTCAGTAAACATTGTCTTTGTGTCATGAACTGTAAGGTCATTGGGTCTGTCTATTATGTTGGGTTTTCCTGTTTAGTTACTTGAAACTAGAAATGATGGAGTTTTATAATCCCTGGTAATTTCCCTGCTTTATTATTAGAGGTCTGTAGTTTAGTTTTAAGTTACTTTAGGGTTATCAGTTTAAGCACACGGCCAAGATAAAAACAAGTGGCTGCAGGATCACTGTGAAGGTCCTCGAGTGACCAGCAACAGCCCAAATTTGAACCTGATTGAACATCTCTGGGGAAATCTGAGAATGGCTGTGCACCACCCAACCTGATGGAGCTTCAGAGGTTGTGCAAAGAAGAATGGGAGAAACTGCCCTAAAATAGGTGTGCGAAGCTTGTAGAATCATACTCCGGAAGGCTTGAAGCGTCAAGTGTAAAAAAAAAAAGTGTAAATACTTATATACATGCCATATTTTTTGTTTTTGATATTCATTAAATTTGCAGGAATTTCAAGCAATCTTTTTTTCTCCACTTTTTCATTTTGGGGTATTGTGTGCAGAACTTTGAGAATAAGACTGTACAAGACAAATGTGGTACTGTGAATGCTTTCCAAATGCACTGTATACACTTAAACTAACTAAGTATACAGCAAAAGGAACTGAAAAACTATGTTTTTATTGTGTACTGTCTGTATTCAAGGTAAAGTGAAACATAAGCTGCTGTTAACCAGACTTAACTGACGCTTGATGGTTTATGACAGATAAATTGATTCTGATCAATGAAAACAAGACCTGGGAGGA
>VUQG01019954.1:0-10171 GCA_015106755.1 Etia nguti | reverse complement strand
ATATATATATATATATATATATATATATATATATAGATAGATAGATAGATAGATAGATATAGATATAGATATATAGATATAGATATGCACCTCAGTTTGTTTTCTTCTTCTTTTTGGCCACTCACATGGTGCATATTTGTGCCTTAAAGCTGATCTCTCTCAACTGAGACAGCCCACTCAGCAGTTCAAAAACCACACTGAACCCACGATGGTGAACTCGAAGGATGGCTCCTGTAGATTGAAATAACCCACTCAACAGTTTAGATGGGAAAACACCTGACCTAACAGTGGTATATTTACAGTCACAGCAGGAGGGTAGTGCACGATTGCTCACCATTGTTGTCATGGCTTTGCATAAGTCTCCCCTGTGGCAGTGAACAAAGTATACTGACAGCCGAGAGTAATTTTTCATAAGATGCTTGGTTGGTGATTGACGACTAGCTCTCACCAACCCACGTATATGATGTATGCATCCCCATAGAAAATTGTATAGTAGAGACTCATTATTCTTTGGCTGAAAAGACATCAAGATATCGGCTATTCATATAAATCAGAACTTGGAAGCACATTGTTCATGCAACCGGTCCATGTGTGGAATGCGAAGTGATTGCACATTAACTTCTTTCCTGTCAACTGTCTCTGTGTCTTGTCTGTTCAGGCACCTCCATGTTAAACTTTCTCCCTCTCATCATTGGCTATTGTGTATGGACAAGCAGGTGCCACAGGCACACAATCACAAACCATTAAAACTAAAGTTTTTATTCATACGAAATCACTTGTTCAGGAAAATACAGTTAACTAGAAATGTAACTGTAATATTGTGCAGTTTTGTAGGAATGTGTGTGTTTGCACGGAAAAGCGCCTTCTGTACTTGTGTGGGGCAGAGGCTTTTGTCGCCTGAGATTTGTCTTTGAAGGCACTTAGGTGTTGCAAGCCTTCAAAGAGTGTTAGACAGGATCACACATTACAGAGACTCTCTTCAAAGAGACTTTATTTACATCATATCTCCTGCTTCTCTCATTCCCTCTCTTGCTACGTTCTAAAACTCACTGCTTGCACAAAAATAATGCTTAAGTATTCCATAGTTAATACTTGGGGGAAGAAAACACCCTTTACCCAGTGCAGTTTTACACAATTTGCTTTCAGTCTACCTCTAAACATCGAAGCGAACCGTGAAAAACAGTCGTAATCTGTCTAAATCTGTGTTTTTGTCTGAATTTGTGCTCCTGTGAACTTATGTCAGTGTCCATTTAAAAGTGTGCACATGTAAGTACAGTCCAAATCAACGTATGAATGAGGTGCTCTTATTTTGCAGCTGTATCCAGGTTACATTAAAACCTCTGTACCCAGGGTAGACAGGTATCCCACTATCAACTAATGGCTGCTGTGGAAATCTGAAATGAATGTAGGTGCACACAGGCAGGTTACCTTTATGAGTTTTATTTACCTTTGCACAGCGGTCAAGTAAGAGTACAGACAGCATGACGGCAGTCTAGATGCTTTTTGAAAAAGCAGAATTGTAAACATTAAATCAGATGCTGAAAGGACAGTTGTCTGCTATGGTCACAGCATATTCATAACTCATACATCAACATGTGTTATATATGAAAGATTGCATAGAGACAGAATCAACTAATATGGAGCCTTCTATTCTGTAAGTACAGCTTTACGCAGAAACTTAGCTGAATCTCAAAACCCTCCATTACATTGAAACAATGGAAAAATGGTGTCAGGCTCATAAATGTTGTAATTTGATTCCATATATTTACTGTATCACTGAATTAGTGATTAGTAGCTCATATAATAATGGCTTTAAAAATGATAAATGCATCAGCAAAGTGTGAGGATGTTTTGTCCATGTGTAACATGCATGCAATTACATTTTTAAATGGCACTGTGGTATACAGGTTTGTATACCTGAATACTGAATGAATTAAGATGGACTATCAATCCTGACAAAAACTGAGATTTTCCAACATCACATCATGGTTGCCTCTGCCAATGGTTGGACAGCTTCTGAGATCCACAGTCACCTAAGGTGACTTATCAGGGAGCCAGATACCAGAAGCCAGAACAGCCATGCTACCACAAGGTGCTGAGGCTGTCCACTAAAAATGCTGTCACACACAATTTGCTGCTTACACAACCTTGAATCAAAAAAATTCATGGGCAAATGCTTCGGACTGTGGAAATTGGTATTTTGTTGACAATGTGTGAAGTCAACCTCTATACACAGTGCCCAAGAAGAAAGCCATTGTTTACAAAATGGCACAAAGGGCACATAAAAGGAAACCTGATGAATATTGGCAACACACTTTTGGCAATATGAAACCAAAATGAATTGTGCAGGATTTTTGGCATGGGTCTGGCCAGGACTACCACAGTGACTGCATAATGCTGATGGTGAAACAGGGAAGTTTGGGTGTGCTGCTAAGGGATGCATGAATGCAAAGGCTATATGTGCAATTACATTTATAAATGGCACTGTGGTTTACAAGTTTGTATACCTGAATACTGAATGAATGAAGATGAACTATAAATCTTGAAGAAAAAAAAAAGATTTTCCAACATCACAATGATTTCAAACACCGTACCACACGTGAAAAAAGTGAAAACTGTGAGCTGGCCAAGTATGTCTCCTGATTTTAATGTATTATAGTGCTGAAAAATATTATGTGTGGAAAAACATCTACAGATTTATGCAAGGTTGATATCATCCGTGGCCAGGAGGAATTGAATTTGTACTGAAATAAAAACCCAGATGTAAATAATATTAAGGAAATAAAAGAATGAAAGCTTGGGAACAAATTGTGCAGTGCAGTCTAGTGCCTCCCATCTGAGCCAGAAATGTCAGCGAGAGCACTGCTGTTCCAACTGCATATAGAGTACTTCACCACTATGTTGTTGGGAGTCTGGACTCCCAAGCTGAACTCATCAAGCTTGAAGTTTCAAGAATGCCAGTCTGAACTTGGCATATACCATATTGAGAATGGCCTTGGGTCTTTTGGTCCCCTCCCCTCTTGATGGTGCTGAAGCATTCAAACCACCTCTCAATATACTGTATGCCTTTCTGTTTTATCCACTCAGCCTCTGTTGCATCTACTCTTATTCTTAATTCTACTACTGCTCTGTCATAGCTTTGGTGTAGTTGGCTGTTTTTACAATGATAAGACATGAAAACAATGATTAAAGAATGACTTTTACAGTGAGAGTGAGGTCAAGCCTGTAAATTTACAATTACTCTTGTGAGATACTTTTGAAAGCTCAGACACTTCTTAAGACAGTTTGATTGCAAAGGCAAACGTCTTCCTGACATTGGAGCTGACCGGTTTTTGTGGCCATGATTAGGGACTTGGCTACAAATGGGTGCGCAGATGCTCTATCTATGTAGCGGTTATGAGTTGTCCGAGAAGTTTGCAAATAGGTCCGCATGAGTGATGTAAGGAATAAGATGAGAGACAGAGAGAGGACTTCTGTTAAGCTGCTAATGGACAACCTCAGCTTTTTAGTTTATTGGACAATTCCCAAGTCTACACTCCGCATCTTTACATTTTTAGGCATTCAGCTGACACTTTAATCCAGAGTGTCTCCCACTGAATAAGTATGGGGGATTTCTGTGTCTTGTGCAAAGACATTTTGACAGGACATACAGCTGTTGGCAGACTATTGCAGACAGTCTCTCTGAATACTAACGCTGTCCTGCTGTCCTGTCTATACTGATAATTGTTACCAGATGAGCATTTAATGTCAATCTGAGCAATAGGCTATTAACAGCTATGACATACGGTGATTTTAAGGGAACTGAGACTGACATCCCTCCTTTTTGTACAAAGAAGAAAGGAAAAGAGTTCCCATCATGCATTCACAAGTGATTTGTTTGATAAATGCTGAGAATTAAGCTAAGATATATTAACACACAGTGACGCATTCAGTTATTTTCAAATATATCATCCAACTTAGAATAGATATGAAAATGCAATATAGCAATTTTTGAGTTGTTATTATAACTGCAGGCACACACACGCACACACACTTGCTTGCCCCTTCATTATAACCCTTATTTCCTGCTTCATTTGTTTCTTAACCATAACCTACTGCTTCCACACTTATGTTAGCAGACTTTTTATGAAGAACACTATGTACATTCTTACTTGTGTAGTGTGGAAACTTGCACATGGTAGTGGTCTCAGCTCACACACAGCAAGCTTTTTGGAAATAACAATCGCAATGTTTGCCATTTTGACCTTGTGATGCCTCTGATCACATATAATAACTAACTAAGCTATTAAGGCTAAAGCAACAATGTATAATGTCACCCATATACATAGAAAGGTAAGACTTTCTGTTACAGCCCAGCAATGATGTGCTATTTGTGGGGTAATAAGGTGGAAACAAGAAGTTAATAATATGGAAATAGGAAGTTATAACAAAAATGGTTTTAATAGAATAATATTACAAAGAAGATTATTTAATTGAGTGATACAGGGTCAGAACCTGGAGAAAGTAATGTTGAAACAAATATATGTTTATTTAATAAAGCAATAAACAGGTAATATCTGTGCATTTGAATTTTTATATATTGACTGTATGTAATAAAGTTGTAATATCAAAGTAATAATCGATGATTTAAAAGAAATTTGGATTGTGTTACCACATTATAATGCTGGAATTAATACTGCATTTTGTCCCCAGCATCCTTTCAATATGAGCATAACAGTTTAAATTTTATATTTAATGCTATGGCTTTTTACCATGAAGCTTGTTACCTGGAAGACCTGTGGTAGAAAACTAACATTGTAAAGGTACATTTTCTCTCTAAAAGTAATCAGGGTATATAATGTAAGTGTGACTGAGCAATAAATTGAATTTAA
Organism: Etia nguti; assembly: GCA_015106755.1. NCBI lineage: Eukaryota > Metazoa > Chordata > Actinopteri > Cichliformes > Cichlidae > Etia > Etia nguti. The sequence continues at coordinate 5,300 of VUQG01019954.1, read as the reverse complement.
GCATCTTTGAATGTATATATGGTTAATTTCCTGCTAATTACACAAACAATACTTCCTTCCTCTATCTTAAAAAATTTAGTTAGGCACAAAATTCTTAACATGTTAAACTAGACTTACTATTACTTGGTCATTATTTGGTTATTATATATACTGGTATTTAAGTGGCAATAACTTACCATTTCCCTATTATTACATTATTGCTTCCACTACTACCACATCATTATCAAGCTGTAATATAAAGTGCAACAATAATATCAAAGCCTGATAAAATTGTGCCGGTCATGGTTAAGTTTACACTCTGCCATTGAAATGGCAAACGTACGTATAAAAGGATGCAGTTTAACTTTTACCTAAGATTTTAGCTACATAAAATTTCCCTTACTCTGGTCATCTCTCGTAAGATTATATAGATTTTAATATTCCATTCATTGCTTTAAAAAAAATACAGTAGTTGGGCCCTTCTTTTCCAACAAGACCCAGTAGGCGTCTTTAGATCCTTGGCTCATTTTCGTTCCTCTCATAATTTATGCATCCAACCAAGGTTTTTTGCCATGGGGGCACTTGGGTGTTTGATTTTAATTCATTAAAATCAAAACAGGAGATAAGCAAGCTGAACAGGTTGTCAGTTCAATCAGATTTTCTTTAATCCTGAAAAGCTTTCTCAGCTTTCTGGAGTAGAGATTTTGAAAGAAAAAAAAAAAGAAAGTTCTGAAAAGGGAGACAGCTGAAGGTAGGTTCATAGCATTCTCCCAACCACCCTAATGGAACCTGTACAACAGAGGAGATGGTGAAAAACAGGCAGAGAGGTAGCATTAACAGAGCAGTGAAAACAGAGCAATGTTAAACTGTAGCTCAAAAAGATTAAGGGAAGTTTTTAGATGCAGAGCTCTGTTGCTAGTTTTATTTGAAATAATTTGTTTATTTTATAGTTATTATTATTACTATTATTATTATTATTATTATTATTATTTGGAAACATGCATGAAAATCACATTTTACATCCCATTGTGACAAATATTAGCCACTAAGTCTAGTTCCTCATGTAATTTCAAGTAGAATCCATAGGGGAGCTGAGTTACCACTGATCTATAATGCACAGAAAAAGAGTGCCTATGGGGCTTCGGGGGATTTTCTGTATGTGTGCTGGGCTTTGGCATATAATTCTTTCATCATTCGGATTCTCTGTTTCTCTTTTTTTCTTTTTTTTTGTCCGACTCGGTGAGTATTTAGGCAGAAGTGAAGGTTGGACATGACTGCTGGGGATGTTTTCTGCAGCATTAAGTGCTCTGGGAATCTACTTCTGCCAGAGCTGTGCCCAGGCACTGTCCTGTCTCTTTTGGGTGAAGCATGAATTCTGTAATTCCCTTGAACGCAGACAGCTGGATAAAGAAAATAGGAGGAGCTCAGACCAGCTAGATGGAGAGCAGCAAGAAGACAGAGAGCAAGAGAGAAAGATGCAAAAGGAAAGAGCGGTTTAGAAAGAGCTCAAAAACAGAAAAATGATAAGGACACGGGCTATGAAATACAGAAAGACAGCACAGTGTTTAGATAAGAGACAAACAGGACTGAAATCCCTTGCTATGGAAAGTAGGAGAGTGATGTTGTGTTTCAGAGGCGCAGCCAAGACAATGTAAGAACTACTGTCATGTGTCATCAGAATCACCCAGCTGTTATCAGTACTTTGGTGCTGAGATGGGGGATGATTCAGTAGTTTGCATGAACGCGCGCACGTGCACACAGCAACTGACAGAACAATCTCCTTTAATCTCAATAACCATGAACATGATAGATTGACCCATTTAATCTGCAAAGCAAGTGATTGGTAATTTCATTGCTTTACTCCTTATGAAATCCTGTAGTGTCTGCCGTATCACTACCCCCCCCCACCCCACCCATATCCATAATGCATGCATTGTGATAATTTGAAGTGCATTATGTAACAATTTCTCAAAACCTTCAGGCAGCAGTGGGTGAAGAGGTGGAAGAAGCAAGGGATTTGCTGCAAGAGAAGGAGGAGAAAGAAAGCGAAAAGAGGAGGGAGGTGAAATAGAGAAGCCCTGAAAAATCAAGGGCAATCTAGGATGAGAAAATGAGAATAGGATAAAGGAGGGAGGTGTTGCAGGGATCCACAGAGCTGTATTCATGCAAGCAACTTCGAAATAAGACAGGCAAAATGTTTGTTTGTGGCAGCAAAGGAGACAGTGGAGGGGGACTGACGCCTCTTTCTAATCCACACATCGAAGCAGCCCTACAGAGAATAAGATAAAAATGGTCAGTGTACATAAAAGCGTAAAAGGCCAAGTGTGAAAAACACGATACTGTCTTTAAATGTGGCCGGGAAGCCTTTTGAGTCTTTGTTTGACAAAGCCAGCAGAGACATGCGAAAAGGTAGGTGGACAGAGAGGGGAGGTGGCATACAGCAAGGGGCCTGAGGCAGAATGAAGCCCAGACCGCTGCAGGACACACCAAGGCTTCTGTGTATCCTTGCAGGCTCATCCAGGGGAGCTTTTATCTAATATCACATGAATACAAGAGTTTGTCTCCATATAAAAGTGGTAATTTTTTTTTTAATTAAAAAATAACTAAAACCCCTCACAGCACAACTTGTATCATAAAGAAATCATAGCAAAATGCACAAATTAAAATGTATAACATCTACCCGTTTCCAAGCGGTACACCCCGGTGCTGGTTAAATCATTCAAACGCTGTGTCTTGTGTCTTTTTGGTATTTATGATACCGAGTGCTTTGCTACAAACAAAATTAAAAAAAGAAAAGTGTGAAGTTTTTTATTAAACTCATTTTCTCTTCGGTAAACCCTGAAGTCATGTTTGATACAGTGCGGCGGTTCCGATACATCTCGTTAGAGGTGATCAAATAATCAGCCTCTTCCCAAAAGAAAGCATTGATTAAAGAGATATGTATAAAGAGAGCTGAATCTGTTGCTGATTGATTTCAAATACCGAGAATTGAATACTTAATCAAAACTCATTGATTTTAACTCATGCATAGTTTAGTCTAGTTAAAGATTCTCAAGGTTCCAGAGTTATAATGTGAATACCTCATTTCATACATAAATTCATTTTTCGTCATGTTCACCTTTTTAAAGTTGTTCAACTTTCTCCTTTGTACTTTTCACATTTGCAGCTGAATGAATTCAAGAGCTTGAGCAAACAAGACATTTGTTCAGTCAAGTAATTGTTGTTCTATTATGTCCACTTAAACAAGTTTCAAACATGTATTTGCCAGGGCACGTCAGGCTGCCCTCAGGCCTTTTGCATCTCACTTAAATCACATTACGGCTACAGTTAATTGAGCATCAGAGGTATTTTTAAGCCATTATTTGAAACAACAACAAGCGTCGCTTTTCATGTCCTCTAGGATTTTTTTTTTCCCTCCATTCCACAATTTATGATCAGAGTATGTTCGCAGCTTGGGTATGTCTTGGCAGCTGCTACAAGACAGTTTGAGTGCTCAAATGCTGGGTATCCAAAATGCCAAGTTTTCTGATCAAACACAAAAGTGCCCAGAGAAATTAAAGCCCTTCAAAGGCTACAGTCGGTCAACTGGATGTAATCCTGTAAGTAATGATGTGAAGAGACAAAGGCAATATTTTACATAATGAAAGAGGCTGTGCCTAAAAGACTCTCTTTGGTGGTTTCATAATCAATAATGTCAATAAGAATTTCTCCCTGTGTGCAGTGCAGCGGTAATCCTGATTTTTATTTTCTCTGTGTTCACTGTTATAATGATAAGCTAAGACAGCTTTCTGATTTAATCATCTGCTTTGCTTTACAGTTCAATGTGCACTTCAAAGGTCAATCTCCTAGGACTAACCAGACTTAATGTCTGTCTGCTGGATTCAGGAGAAAAGCCACTAAGCCACAGAATCGCAGTATTATGTGGGTCCACTATGTAAATGTACTAAATCGCAGGTATAGTGTTGTACTTAGAATCTACTCTTCAGGAAGGTAAATGCTTTTTCCCCCCACCACAGCTTTGAGAGTTTGTGATACATATAAGTAAAATCCTATATAACAGTCTAATTTGAAGAATTTTCACATTCCACTGCCTCCATTGTTGATTTCCAAACTCTACAATAAACTATTGCAAACACGGCATGAATTTAGTGAAAGAGTGAGGTGTATTTGCTGTTAAACCTCACTGCTCGGCAAGCTTGGCAGCATGTGCCACTAGACTGAGCAGAGCAGCATTTTTAATGTGAAGGAATAGAGGGAGAAATGGACGAGGGTCGGTGTTGTGCATTTGAAATGCAAGGGGTAGGAGGTAAGAAGGGTTTGGTTTGCCCGAGGCAAAACGTCCACAAAGTGCATTTTGAATGTGAATTGCCCTGATCTGAGTTCATCTCCACATTCAAACAAAAGCTTACCAGTGGATAGCAAAAACTATCTAATGCACACATTATTTGTAGCCTTGTGACGTGTGCTATGAGTTCTTCATATGCTATTCACTGTACAATTTAACAGTAAGATTTTATCTGGCTTGAGCTAGATTAACAGTTTTGCAAAACAGTTGGCAGCTACGTGTCTGCTCCCCTAGCCTCTGACATGTTACATGTTCTGTTTTTTACTTCAGATATTTTTGTCTTTATAGAGGAGACTAATAGCCAGCAATACTTACTGAAACATTTCTCTGTCATGTCTGTGAATAAACAACAGTAGTAGTTCAAATGAAGCTCTTCAGATTCGGTTTCTTCTGGGAAAGGAAAATTGCAACAAGATTAATAAATAGAAACAAACAATATGTTGGATATGTTGAAAATTTAATATTTGGAGTGGCAGTCACAGAGTAAACAGTAATAGTTACCCTCCAAAAGTTGATTCTGTTCATCTGGACGTAGCGTTTACTTGCATCCCAGTCACGGAAGCGTTGGAAGTAGTCCGTAAGAGATTACAGGATGATACCAACCTCAGCAACAGGACCACTCTCAGCATTGACCAAGTGTGTTTGCTTTTGGAACTGTGTCTCCATTCCACCTACTTCACATACAAGGGTCAGTTCTACAGGCAGAAACATGGGTGTGCCATGGGCTCCCCAGTTTCACCCATCGTGGCCAATTTGTACATGGAAGAAGTGGAAAAGAGGGCTTTGCTATCCTACCCTGGAACACCACCAAGCCATTGGTTCAGATATGTGGATGACACCTGGGTGAAAATCAAATCTCAGGACGTACCACAATTCACGGATCACATTAACTCAGTGGACCGACACATCAAATTCACCAGGGAGGATTTGAAAAGTGGCAGGTTGGCTTTCTTAGACTGTGAGATTTCCATCAGTA
>VUQG01019953.1:7312-18228 GCA_015106755.1 Etia nguti | reverse complement strand
CCGGGTGCACGTTCGCATAATCACACCAGCTGTTGTTGATCATGAAACACACACCACCGCCTCTGCTTTTCCCAGTAAGCTCCTGGACACTGTCCAGCTGCCTAACCCAAGCCCGCTTGAATGGGCATTCTCCTTCAGGATTTTCTGGTAGAGAGCTGAATTCATGGTTCCATCAATTAAAGCAAGTCATGCAAATGCTGAAGCAGCAAAGCAGCCCCAGACCATCACACTACCACCGCCATGTTTGACTGTTGGTGTGACCTTCTTTTTATGAATGTGATTTCTTGATTCAACAGGTCTGACAGTAATCAGGCCTGGGCGAGGTTAGTGAAAATGAACTCATCTTTCCTGTAAATGTGGTTATTCCCAGTTAATTAATGACTTATCAGTTTTTTCACACAGGTAGGTTTGGCTGCCTTTATAAATGAAATCGTCATTTATAAACTGTGTTCTGTATTTATTTGGGCTGTCTTTGTCTGATATTAGAATTTGTTTGATCTGAAACATGTATGTGTGACAAATATGCAAAAAATAAAATAAAATCAGGAAAGGGGAAAATACTTTTTTTGCTGTATTTGTCAGTCCTCCACACTTTTACAGCCCAGTTCAGTCCTCAAACTCTCATAACAGCCTGTGTGAATCTCCTGTTTCACCTGCAAGACTCACATTTTATTTCCTTTATTAATCAGCTGTGATGTGTAATTAGAATACACTAGAGGGGTCGGATTTGTTTTCGTTAATTCCCAATTTGATCTCAGGTCAGCTGGACCAGAACATCCTATAAAGCAAAAAATGTATTCAAAAAAACACACTCCCAAGTTGGCTTAAGCCCCCTCCTTCAGTGTGGTATGGCAGACCATGGATAATGCCTTTGTCAGTGAGAAGGATGTTAGACTGATGATGATTCAGATCTCTGGTTCAGATCAAATTACCACTTCTGACAATCACTCTGATCTGTTTTTATGCAAAACAGTGCTTTCTGGTGCAATACATTGAAAGGTTCCAACATCATTCCCCGCCGTCTGTGCAGTTTTCACACTATGCCAAGCCAGCAAATGGGCCAGATTGGACCTTTTAGGCAGGCTGCTTCTGGCTGTTAGCTGTTAGCCCTGTTAGCTTATTCATTTATGTAATTTACAATGAAGCAGCTCAACAAAAGAGAGTGAACTGATTGAGCTTATGAATGGATGATTTAAACAGTCACCTCTTTTGGACCTTTAATGCAGTTTATCCCTGTCCTTAGGAAGGTTTTCTCATTCTCTAACGTTATCTGGCACAGTTTATTATACCTTGTGATCTCAAATGTTTCACATCCTCATGATGACACATTGTTGGTTCTGAACTAAGGTGTTCTAAATTCTGGGATTTCTTTTATTTTTTGGATGTTGGTCGCGGTAGGTCTCAAGAAGAAAGGTGTAGCTGGTGTAAACGGTGCTCATCATAAACACTTTCCTTGGCACAAATAGAAAAAAAAAGGATGAAAAAGATTTTGAGACAGCATTCATATGAGTTACAACACTTGTATGAGCAAATTTCAGGAGAGCATGAAAAGCAGGTGACCCGTATGCCATAAGGCTATTGCAGAGGTCTGGATTCAAATGCATATGTCCTTTCCACTCTCAACTGTCCTGCCATAACAAAAGCTAAAACAAAAAGACCCAAAATACTTTTAAAAATTGCTTTTACATACTAGCATGCCAGGGAACTGAACTACCAGTCTACTGATTAGTAGGTAAATGCTAAGGCACAACTGCTACAAAATCTGATTTCTAATATTAAATGGCATTTGCACTGATGGTGCTTGTTTTGTTTTTATTTAATTTTTCATTAGAGTCATTAGGTACAATATTGGCTATTTGCTGATATACCAGTACCAGCATTTATAACAGAAAATGTGTTTCCATTAATCTTCATTTTTAGCATTTATAAAAGAAAGTTATATAATTAAAGAAGAGATGTGACGGACATTCATCTAACAGATGAAAGATTCCCGTTTCGATCCTGGGTTGGGTCGGGAAGGGGGACCATTGTAAAAACTCTGCCAAAGCAAACATGCAGAGCTACCCTCTGTGACAAGCCCTTGTAAGGGAGCAACTGGAAGTAGCTTCTTCGAAGAAGAGATGGAAGAAACATCCTTCAACCATGTTATGAGTGTTGATGTCGCATAGTTTGTCCACTAGAGGGCACTCTGCAATGTCCCTGTTGCTGTGCAATGTGCCTGCTAAGTGCAAATGAGTAATCCATGTCTTGCGACAGTAGAACTTGATTATTTTTAAGCTGCATTGTCATATTATCTTAGGAAGGACGTATAAATAACAAAACATAAAAAAATAAACAAACCTGTTTATGTTTTGTGTTACTTAAAGAAAAATTATTTTGGGCAATATATCAGATTTTTAAGTATTCAAATATATGTATTTGCATCTGTGTTAAAAATCCTGTATCGGCTGGGCTCTGTTTTTCAAATGATCAGTGAAAGCATTTGTGTTTTTATGCAGCAACAACCTCAAACTTTGTTGCTGCATAATAGCAAGATGTACAAAGACTGATCAGTGCATCATTTCTGATGTTTTCACAGTCTGGTAGTTATGTGGCGTTCACAACAATCCCACCTTCTCTTTTAAATCTAGTCACTGTCTGAGTCGCATCCTGACAACCGCTAATAAACACACACCCTGGCGTCCCCCAGTAGTAATTCCTCCTCGCACTGTGGGCCTGGCATTGGTCTGAGGAACAAGTATGAGGGTCTTCTGGGGTGGATATGTTGCTGCTGAAATGAGCTGAGCAGAGACAAAGTTAAAACAGAGTCCAGCAGTATGACACAGTTAGGAAATGTGCTCCCAGTTTTCCACTTCAGCTGCCAATTCGGAGGACTTGATAGTTAAGTCCAGGGGTTAGCTGGGTGAAGCACACACTGCCTCATTATCTCTTACAGACAGACTGGCATTGACACATGAGCACGCACGCGCACACACACACACACACGCATGCGCAGACACACACACACACACACACATGCGCAGACACACACATATTCTGTTCAGAAGACAAAATGGAAAGTGACGCATACCAAAAATCTCTGGGGCAACCAAGGCCCTGAGGCCATTAAACTGAAAACTTATCTGTGTGTGTGTGTGTGTGTGTGTGTGTGTGTGTGTGTGCTTTTTAAAGTGTATTGGTGGTGAAGAGACTAAAGGCAGGAGAACTTTTAATGAAGAACTTATTTGACACTTATTTTACAGTTCACATCTGGATGATATCGATTACATTTATAACTTAACAGAGTTTTTAAAAAAGCATTTCCCTGTGGCAGAGCCTAACATGAAAATACCTGCTGTTGTTCTCCTCTGGGTGCATGGTGCTGCATTAGACTGCACTGTGAAAAAGCACATTAGTACAACAAAATAAAGTCAGCAAAGTAAACTAGTTTGGTTTATGCGTAATCAATCTTTTTGCTCTGGAAAGTTAGCAAATGGCTTCTTTTTATGATTAGCTTGTTTGAGCAGTTATGATCAGCTACTACCTTTTAAAATTAGCATGGCAAATATTTCTTTTGGTTTTCTCATTTACTGACACAGCATAAGCACCTGCCTTTTTCCTGGTTTTGGGATTGGTAGGTTTATTGGAGGCTTGAAATCCACAATGGCAACTTCATAGAAACCAAAACGGTACAAACACTCTCTACATATATTTAAAACCAGCAGACGATGATCTGGGTCTTATCTGGGATTATTATCACTTTTTTTACTCAGTTTGAATATGTTTGAGAAAAACATTATGGTTCGGGTTAAGACACATAGCAAAGTGGCATCTGCCAGGGCTGAAAATGAAGGACACAGGTTAAAAATTGCATTTTCTCAAGGAGCCACTTGAGGCAAAAGCAAGTCAAGCAAGTCCCCGTAGACTCAGTAGCTGTGTTAAACTGCTTCTTTTAATAGCTGAAATGACCATTTTTACAGTCTGGAACAATAGCTAATTTCTGTCTCTATAATGATGGTAGGTGGGGGGAATTTTTTTTAATAACAATGTTTGTGCTGTTGGTGCCTTTTGAAGTTTAATACTTGTCACACAGTTTTACTAAAAGTCTTCCAAGACGTTTGTGCTTTGTTTTAGTACAGTGAAGTGCAGTGTGTTTGTGTGTGTGTGTCTCACACCCAGTGTGTTGCAGTGTATAGATCCAGCTTGCTAACCACCCACGCTACTGTTAGCTGATCATTTAAATTTCTACCTGATTTAAATGTGACTACTTCTGGCACCACAAGTCAAGATGGTGACCTGGAGGCTTCAGTAATTGGTGTTCAGACATATACAAATGAAGTAGCCACATCACATGGATGGTGTCACCACATCCATCTTTTATATAAGATGAAAAAGGGTGAAAAAATAAAAAGTTAAAAAATGAAAAATTATAAGAGTACGGGATGAAAGGATAACGTCAAATTCTGAAAAAGACTAAACCAGAAGGAAGCACTCTGGCTTAATGAGAAGAATAACGGTAACCATGTCAAACATGCAATAAAAATGTCATTCAAAGCAGTGTGTGGTTTTGTGTGAGCACACGTGGAAACCTGCTAGCGGACGATTAAGAAGATGATTAAGGAGACTTTATTCTCCTTCTAACTACCAGCAGTTAGAAAATGGCTTGGCTTTAAATCACAGCGGCATAAAAAAGGCTTTACTGGCCGATCACTTCTAACACTTAGGCAGGTTCTCCCTCTCTCTGTCTCTCCCCTACTCTGACTTATGCTTTCTCATTCATCCTCCTCCTCCTCCAAATCAGCAGTTCAGTGGAAGCTAATGAATGGTCTGGTCTCTGTTATGTAGAATTGAAGTGTGGGTGATGGAGCAAAGAGTGTTCATCCACACAGTGAATGCCACATTGGCTCCAAGTCCACAGACTTTGGTACTACTCTAAGTCAGAACAAAAGCAAGAGGTTGTGTCAGATAGTGCTACGCCTGCAAAAAGCCACGTTCTGAATATTATATATATGAAATCACCACACAATATTCACAAGAGGCCAAAACAACACAGTGATCGATGATTGCGTGGTTCATTTATTGCAAATCAAAAGAAATAGGCAAATGTTTTGACTTATCACTGTTCAGGTCAGTTTTTCAGCCACTTATTTTTAAGCCTGTCTCCTCTCACATGAGCTGTCAGTGTGTGTAAAGTCTGAAGCAGTGAATGCAGCACCTATGTCACACAACTGCCCCTACATTGCCTTGTCGTTGGTGGATATTGCTCCATGGTGCCACTAGTGGTCCTTGAGATACGCAAACAAGTTTTTGAAATAGCTTAAAATATATCAAACCCTCTATATAATCCTTACTTTAAACATTTACTTTTTGAAATTGAAAAACTTGTAAACTTTATATTCTAGGCTCCAGATGGTTATATATGTAATAATGGCAGTCAGTCAAAGCAGTATATGAATGAGGCAAGGTTGTAAATATTTCTCTGGTTTTAATGTACATTAAATACAGATAATTGAGTGTGATGGCATATTATTAATGTGTAATATTAATAATATTTAATTAAAAAGCAATACTTTTGGACAGATATGGTTACATAATTATAGATCAATGTTTAAAGATGTCTATATTAATATAACTAGGGACTGTGTAGTAGGCATATTTATTTATCGTGCAATTTCCAATCCAATCCAGTTTGTATAGATTATATAATCAAAGCGGCTAAATAGCGGTAAACGTTAATAAGCATTTGCTTCTTCCTATTAGTTATTATTCCTTTTAAGTTTTTACTTACTCACTTACATTTTTTTAAACTCAATATTACCTCAGAATTCAGAATTGGCATATTTGTTGGTAAGTCCATCCAAACTCGCTGCAAGCAAACAATACAGAAGAGAGGTAACTAAATCATTTTTCCTACAAGTCCAAAGTAGAAGTGATTTTCAACAAGTTTTCAGTCTTGCTGTCGTCAGTATCATCCATTAGAGCTTCAGTGTTTTGTAAAATATACAGGTTTTTCCCAGTACAAGCCTCACAAGATTCTAGTGGTAATCCTAATGAAGCTAGCCCAGCTTTAGACCATGTCATGTGTTGGTGTCATTACTCTGTCTAATCTTTATGCGATATCTGCATCAGTGAGGCGGGGACACTTTAACAAGCCTAACATAAAGAACAGCACTCATAAGGATAATAAAACATAATGAGGACAACTTGGTTTTGGTCTTTTAAACCTGATAATTGACTATATATATTACAGCTCAGTAATAACATGCCAAGCTTTAATGTAGAGTCCTGCTGTTGTTGTGTGCTTTTAATTTATCTACCCAGCTAATGGATGTAGTGAAAGCTGTGGTTATGGTGTCAAGTGTTCCTTGAGTTAACTCAATGAAGTTCTCATTGAGATTTGGACTGAGGTGATTTCAAAGTCCAGACTTTTTTCTTGAGAGGGAGATTTTTTTTCCTCATGACTAATTACATTAGAAAGTTTGGGTTAAGGTACAGAGTCAGTATTGCAAGTTTCAAATAAGAGATTAGAAACTAAAATGGCTTAAAGAACAAGATGTGTGTAGGGTGTATATTTTTATGTGGACAGTGTTTAAATGTAGTCACTGTAGATTTTAGCTTTAAAGTCAAGAATCAATGGTTTCCTCGCTGACATTGGAGAGTGCTGATGTAAAATGATATAAGGCCAATTCAATGATAAGGACTCACTTTGTTCTTGATACAGCTTGGGGAAGGTAATTGGATTTAATAGCCTTTCAGCACTTTTTATTGAATATCCATATCTCAGTGAAATTACCCTTCTGTCTTAAGCTTTAGTCTCTCCTCTCTGTTAAAGCTGCGTTGCTTCTGCACCAGTGGCAGGACTAAATCAAAGTTCCAAATCAAACAGAACTGGAAATGGGTTGGGCATTTGTTTCAAATGACTCTTTTCCTAACACTACATATCAGTGATATATTGATTATTAGATTCCCCTGCTGAAATGTAAACACAGGCAGAACTGGCTGCCCTGACATAATTCCTCTGTCTTATTCTCCAATGTTTTAGCAATGTGCTATTTACAACAACCGCTATAAGCTTGCTGAAGCTGTCATGAAACTTGACAAGTCTACCCTTTTAAAAAACATTTCACTGGCTTATTTGATGATTTAATGAGGTTGTTCTCACTCCCAACCCAGGATGTGGTCAGGATCCTTTGGCTTCACATAGTGACACACTAAGCAACCATTAAATGTCATTTTCCAGCATACCGGGCAGTCCCAGAGTATAGTGCAAGTTCTGCGATGTCTAAAAGAAGCACGATGCGACTGTGGGCAAAACTGTTGTCTAACCGCTTACTACCCATGGTAACCAAGAAAGCAGGAGAAGGTTGTGTTTATCATTTTATATTTGTAACCCAAACTACGAGTTCCCCCCAATCAAACCACTAAAGTTCTGGTTGAATGTTATGTGATTGCGGCACACCACCTACCTCAAAATGCGGACTTCTGTCCATCCATCTACATTCTGCCAATTTTCTGAGTCTGGGTCATAGCAGCAGCACCCTATGAAAAGATGCAACGCTCTTCCAGGGGTTACCGAGATGTAACGGAGAGGGCAACTCAGCTTGGAGTTGCCAAGAGGCATTCTGTTCAGGTCCCTCAACTATCTCAGCTGGCTCCATTCAGTGTAGAGGAGTAGCAGCTCTGTTATGCACGCTGTTTTTGCATGTTTTACCCACGTGTTATTGCTGTGGTCAATTTAACAATGTTCCTGATGAAATACTAACAACCATGGTGTGATAGAAGGGTTTATGTGCCCAAGTTATCCCAACAGCTATGCTCTTGGGACTTTTTGCCCCTGGAATCTTCTTCAACAGCAAATTGGTCCTGAAGAATCGGCAAGACTAAAAATAGTACAGAATACCCTTTTGAAGACTATGAGAGCAAGGGGTCAAGTTACCCTGCCCAGAACAGGGTTACCAGGGTCCCACCCTGGATCCAGGCCTGCTACAGGGGCCTGAGGGCACGGTTGCCCCATCTTAGCCCATCCTGAAATAACTATATTGGCTGTAGGGGATCAGTGCAGTGGATGCCGAGCAGAAGTGGAGGTCCTGGTTGTACCCAGCTGTCAAAACTCGCTAGAGGGACAAAATATGTGGACTTATGTAGTTTTTTTCTTTTTTTGTTACTCATTTTGAAAATTCAAGATCCAGTGTCTTGATGTCTTGGGAAATGGCATGTTAAAATATGATGGGAAAGGTTTTATCCCTAAGTGGCAACATGTGACAAACTAGGACTGAGAATTTGTTACATGTTCTCAAATTCACACCGACAAGATGATGTTCCAGTTTACTGTCTAGTGAGTGACGGAGGAAAGGAAAGAATCCTGAAGACATTCAGATGCTGTATGGCACTCCTGCCACAGAGCGAGTTAATTAAAAGATACTGACATTTAAACAAATCCTGGAGGGAGAAAAGGTGACAAGAGAGAGAAAGAAGAATCAAGAAAGGTTGACAGATGCAGTAAGATGGAGAAATTGAAACTAGTTTTGGGGGGGGGTGGATGATGTAGCCTTTCTTGTGTGGTGCCTCGAAAGCAGGCTAATGGTTCAGAAGAGTCACTGAGACGTTATAAATTAATTTCCTTACACTTCACTCACTTCATGCTGTCATACTCGAGCGCAATCACATGCACACAGAGACTTGTCCATTGATCAGGAGTTATTTCACTCTCATAATATTCACCTGCAGTGCCAGAAGTATGGTGTAATTCATGAGCACTGGTTGCGTAAGTTGTAGAAGGACGAGAGGAAAATGTCATCACAGAAGGAATAGACATATGAAGAGAGAGATACATGGCAAATTCTTTAATCACAAGCAATTCCCTTGCTCCCACCCCCGCTCTTGTTTACCCTGCTCTTTCCTAGATTATATTATATTCCCATTTGCCCTTATTTTTGCCTGCGCCAAGACTTGCAAGCGGACAGCCAAAGCACCGCTCAACCTCTGTGGGTAATTCAGGATAAATAATGCATCACACTTTTGGACAGACTTCATCTCATCATCACTGAGGAAGATCCAGCTCACCAGAGGCTTAAAATGTAGAGAAGAAAGGGATAGAAAGGAAAAGATAAGGAGAAGATACACTTTTATTTAGTTGAACTGACAGAGAGGAAAAGTGATGGGGACAGAGTTGGAGACAAAACAGAGGACTTGACAGAGATGGTGACAGATGTCCAACATAGGCAGCAGCAGCCTTTCCAGCAGGATATCGAGGCTTTGCATTTGAGTGACAGATCTTTTAGTGATCCTGTCAGCTGCCACAATTGGAGATCAGCTAGAGAATTGGCTCAAGGCAAAAAATGTTCAGATAAAGCGCAAGTGTCTTCATGAAAAGTTAGTTGAAAAAAAAAAAGATTAGTGTGTTAAAAGCAGCATTGAACATAGCGGTATAACACTTAGGACATTCAAGGAATTTGAGGGCCTAAAAGGAACAGTTAGTTATATGTCAGTTCACTTCAATTTAGTTCACTTCAGTTCAATTCAAATAATGCCAAATCACAGCAAGACACTTTATATTGTAAGGTAAAGACCCTGCATACAGGGAAAACTCCAAACACCAACAATAAAACAACCCAGAGATTTAAAAAAAATTAACAATTAAATGTAGAGCGTTGTGTAAGAACAAAGAGGGGCCTGAAATCCGAAGACTCTGCCTTCCGTTCTACTTTTAAATACCCTAGAAACCACAAGTAAACCAGCAATCTGAGAGTGAAGTGTCTCTCAAGTTAATATATGTTTACCCAACTAAAACTACTTGGTTCGTGCTGAGATTGGCAGCATCGGTTGGACTTGTTAACCTGAATGCATGTTGCCATGTGTTAAAGACTTGATATTTGACTCTGAGACTACAAAATCATTGGGGAAGTGTTAACTAGTGAAAATTAGGATACTTTTCAGACCCAGAGGCTACATCTATTGTTTATATAAAGTCTGCAGTTTGGTTCAGGTGCCAGAGACAGTTGGATGGACAGTCCAGTTAGACTAGGGATCTCCAACTCCAGGCCTCAAGGGCCAACGTCCTGCAGGTTTTAGATATCACCCTGGGTCAACACACCTGAATCAAATGATTAGTTCATTACCAGGCCTCTGGAGAACTTCAAGACATGTTGAGGAGGTAATTTAGCCATTTAAATCAGCTTTGTTGGATCAATGACACATCTAAAATCTGCAGGACATTGACCCTTGAGGCCTGGAGTTGGAGACCCCTGAGTTAGACTATCAGATTTCTGAGTGTGGGGCAAATTATGTCAAAAAGTATTTAAAGACTTTGAACAAATGGCTAAAACTTTATTTGTTGAAAGTGGCTTCACATTTGGCACTTTTGACTTTGCAAAGTTTTACTTCTTTAAGATGTACCCAAATGTTGTCTCAGTTCAGTTTAAACAGAATAGCAACAGAGAGAATCTGCTCTCAGTTAATCTCACTCTCTAAGCACTTAATTGTCCATAAGCACATTTGACCAGAAGAAGACAAAGCTTTTTTTTCTGTCCTTTGACTTTGATTCAGTTTTTCAGTCTCATAGGAGACCTTACCAAAGCAGCAATCAGTAATTTAAGCCCCCATGAAAAAGTTCAAGTTTTTCCTTTTGTCCCAGTGACTCTGAGAAGCAGGTCTATACTTTTATTACAATTAAACTTAACTACTGCAGCACATTGCACTCTACTCTCCCCCCAGAAGCTTTTAAAACAATTCCAGCTTGCAAAGTACTTCTGGCAGACTGTAACTGGAGCAAGTGGAGTGCTCACATCACTGCTGTTTTAAAGTCCCTGAACTGGCTCCTGATGCTTTTGAGGATGGATATTTAAGATCCTGGGAATATGGATGTCTTCTCAAAGAAGCAATTAAACTGGCTGATATGCTCCAAAAAAGACACCTGACATGTGTAGTGCCCTCTTTGC
>VUQG01019952.1:80554-91409 GCA_015106755.1 Etia nguti | reverse complement strand
CTCACTGTGAATGCTGTGGGAAGTTTAAATGACAGACGAATGAAAAGGAATCAGAAAATTCTGGAACGAGATGATGCAGCTCGCTCTCTCGCTCACACACACACACACACACACACACACACACACACACACACACACACACACACACACACACACACACACTGTCAGCACATCAACACATCACATAGAAGGCAAAATATTGCTGCTGTAAACAAAAAACATGCAAAATTTTGTAAACAGAATCCAGTGAATCCATGTTTAAGTACAGAATACTTACAATGCAGCTCAGCCTCTGGTTTCATCAGAATACATAAAACTCATATGTACAACTTGAATTTGTTAGCCTACAGATTTCAGACACCACAGGCTTTAATATATCATAGAGCCGCCAGCCAAACCTTTCCCACCAAGAGCAAAACTAGCAGCTTTATCACCTCTGACTGAAGCAGAAAGTAAACACAGGATGTTATTGGACTTAAGTTTTTACACTTGGATATAAAGAGAAAACATGTTTGAGTAGTATCACTGGACCTGTGATATAAACAGCCGTATGCACAATCTGCACTTTGCATTATTGTGTGGTTTCAAGTGTACTGTACATTTCCATACATGGAGGTGCACAGGGTGTACTCCTCCATGAGTAGAAATGGTGCATCTTACCAACATCACACACGCCTTTAAGTGCAGACAGGAAAACAAAGGTTTGAGAGTGTAAGAGGACATCCTGAATCCCATTCTTCAAGTTTTAGTCATCACAAACAATCAACATTGATTAATGATAGCGTCACCTGATGTCCGGGGGTAACGCCCATGAGTTAAAGATGATGTCTGCGCCGTGTTTTTGGTTGTACATGTAAATGATATCCTCAGAGAAAGCTCCAAAGATTTTTTACCAGGTCCTCTTTGGGAAAATCTATGAAATTCTATGCAGAGTGCTTAAATCAGGCTGATGAAGTAAAGCATGATTAGTGAGTTGGTTTGCAATTTTTTAAAAATCAAAATCCCCCAAACCGAAAAAGAAAGCGTCTACCAGTGAACAAATACCCTGCCATCCTACTTCCAAAACACATTGGAACAAAACCAGGTGAGGGAAAAGGGTTTTGCATGATGAAATTCTTCTCAAGAAACACAAAATCTAAACCAGCTGTCTTAAAAACATCCAAACTATCATCAGTCAGGCTCAGAAGCCTTAGCCCCGATCTGCTTTACAGCGACAATAAACTTCAGCTACATGTTACGTTTACCTGGAACCTGTACTGTCATCACATTATTTACAGTGTACTGTAAATGTGTTGGTTCTGCTTTACAGACTAGGACCACCAGCTTTAAAAAGAACCCTAATTAAACAATCCTAAACTAAAGTGCTTCAGGGGAAGCTGCGTGACTGGTGCTTGCTGTAGTCTCTGTACTGTGGGAACCATCAGAGAAATTAGAATCACTCCAGTGAGGGAATTATGAGGAAAGACAGGGAATCAGCCGAGAAGGAAGAGCGAAAAAAAAGGAGCACAAGGATTCTGCACTAGAGTCTGAAACCAGGCTCAGAAACATGTCATGGAGTTCACATTGGCTGCTGTTAACAGTTAGGATGTTAACACAGGGATCCAAAGGTGTGTGACAGAAACGCCTGCTGAATGAAATAAAAGCAGACTAAGTGCACTCCTCATTATCTCAATATCTTGAAAGAAAATGCAGGAGGCAGGAGCGAGAGGTTCCTGGGGACTCTTGAGCTGGTTAGGAGGGGAAGATAAAGCGCTGTGCTAGAGGAGAAAAAAAACAAAGTGAAAAGAAAGAAGAAAAGAGAAGTTATGATTTAGTGGTAGGAGACTGGGATAGATCCAAATCACACACCAGAGAAAAGCGCACAAGTGTGTAGTTAAAATGAAAGAGCTAAAAATGAAATTCAGAGCTGAATTTTTATTTTTTTATTTTAAAGACAACTTAACGCGAAGAATTCTGCTTAAGACTATTTCTCGAACAGGAAGACCTAAGAGAAAGAAACACAATGTCACTTTCTCAACTGACCCCAACGGGTGCCTACGAAAACACAGAGCTGTCTGCAAATGTGCCAGTGGGAAGTTACAAAGCCGAAACGCCTCATCTTCTCTGATTAAAAGTACTGATGCAGGGGCTTTTCTTCTTTTTTAGCACCCCTGACCTGAGGGATCCATTATGGACATGCAGTAATACTGACTGACAGTCCATGTGTCCGTTTGCCATCCATCTGTCTGTCCTAGCGCCATCATGCAGATTAATTCATCATATTAAATGGTGTCGTTTAAAGTTATGTGGCCTGTGACTCTGACACACAGCAGGACATCAAAAAAGCCCGAGTCCAAGTGGCTTACGCAATATCGCATTTAAAAGCGACTGATGACTGAGAAGGAAAGGAAAGCCAAGCCAGGATTATAGTGACCGTTTTATAAAGAACCTTTGCTCCCTTGTCCCTTCTCGTTTTTGTGATATTTGAGCAGAGCCACGTTAACCATTTCCAAATATTCAGGAGTGTGGCATCAATCTACTCAAACTATGGCTACAGCAATCAGTTATTTTAGTAATGAGTATTTGAGACCTCTACATCAGTGTGACCTGTTTACTCCCAACCATAACCACCTTTTGTGTTTTTGTTTGTTTAAGATAAACAAACAGTGAGCAATAAGTTGCACAAAAACGCAAGACGTAGCAAAAATGAATTATTTAATACAAAAATAAATCTTAAGGCATTTAATAATATAGCATTCACAGTGTCTTCTTCTTATGCTGCCATACATTTGGAGGAAAGTTCTGAAAGGTCTGTGTTCTATCTCATGGATGAGGGAGATTTGGTGTTCATGTGTGTTACTGAGCATGACATTTCGTCTTGAAATATATATGGTCTAGTACACCCTTTCCCCCCCCTTTAGACTAACCTCTGCTTGTTTCAGGCAACACTGTAATAGAAAGTGGGGCAGCTGTTGCCAGCCTTCAGCCTTCTGCCTAATTTAAACATTATGCCAGACTAACTTGTACTAAGTGCATATGCTTTTATTTTAACTTCTGTAGCTGTTGTGTTTTTTGGGTTTGTTTTTGTTTTGTTTTTTACAATGGATACACAAGATACACTGTGTAACCATTGCACACTATTCATTGTACTCATGGATACACTTTTATGTTTATTTGTCAAAAAATAAAAATACACTAGGTACAACTAGGGCTGGGCGATATGGCCCAAAATTCATATCTCGATATCCTTTAGCTGGATGGCGATATACGATATATATCTCGATATTTTTTTAAAGCCATAAAGTAGGAACAAAAAGAGAGTTCTTAGTCAAAGCTGTGTTCAAGAGCTCACACAGGCACTTTTATTAACATAAAGTGCAGATGTACATGAAAAAAATTATTCAGAAATAAATTATCAGCATTTATTAAATAATAATGCTCCATAAATAAAATAAAACAATGGTTTTTTTGTACATAACAAAAAGCTCACAATTGTGCAGTCAAAATGTAAACTAAAGCTGAGCATAATAACAAAGAGACAGATTTCGCAGCTGCTCTGTTCCCAAGTTCTACTGCGTGACTGACAGCCTTGAGTTTGAAATCCGCTTCGTAACCATTTCTCTTACAGGTGCCATTTGTGGTCCTTATACACACACGGTAATATTGCGGTAATATTACTCCGCGAGGCTCCTGACTACAGCAGCCGTAATGCTCCGACAATCCATCAAGCTGTGCATCTTCGTAGCTTACTAAAGTCGTACTAAAACATTTTTGACAGATTGCTATACGCTATACGAGTTTTGTAACGTGGTTTGTTTCGGGGCAGGAGGCTGGGAGACTTCGGGGTCTGGGATACAGCACGCAGTTTCACACACTCTTCATTTTGCACTTTATGGCGCTGTTGTAAATGGTGAAAATACTAGTAGTGCTAGCTGCACGGCGCGTTAACGAGCTAACTGCTAACGCTAAGCCCCACACACGGGGCGATTTTGGATTCTGGATGAAAGAAAGCAAAAAATAAAAAAAACTTTTTTATATAACCAAGTTGTTCAAGTTACTAAATAAATTGTTGCAGCTTGAACTTCAACTAATCATACACAGAGTGTATTGTCCCCAAATCACTCAGCCTGTCTCTCCTGGTTTTCCCAGTGAAAATCGTAACATGACAATGCATACTTAAACCAAATTTACAAAACAAAGAAACCCCTTAGCTATACATACAATACAACTTGTACTGTAAGACTGTAAAAGTACACCTTACAGTTGCTGATACTAGCTGCCAGCTAAAACTCTTTCTAGACTATTGGCAAATTTATCTTTACCAGCTTTCCAGTTAATCACCAATAGGGCGGCGGTTTGGCTCTCCCATCCTATTTGGTTTCAGCCACACCTAATGCTTCGGCACCTGTTAATCCTCTAACACAGGGCCCACAGTTTCACATAAACCCAGGGTCAGAGTGTGAGAAAGAGAGCCAGAAACACAAGGACAGAAGTGGTAGATAAGTCCAGTCAACCATTCATCCAGGTGGAATTCAATGGAAAATTTGACATCCCCCTGGAATATCAGATAAGCAGCAGGGTACAGTGATTGAGTAATAGGCTACAGTGTAAGACAGGAATGCAGGTATGGCGAAAGAGAGACGCTGTGATGAAGTCTGCTATATACTTAAACAAACAGGTCGTTTTAGTGTATTTACTTTGTGCTGTAAAGATAGTGCTTTTAGTCTGTAGATGTCTGTCTGTGCCAACAAGGCTTGCACGGCCCTACTACTCTATTTCGTTCAGCGTTTCTTCCACCACTGTCCTCAACTTCCCAACAAGGCTGACTTTATTTGGCTCAGAGCGGGAGCCTCTACCATGCTACCAACATCCAAGTCTCACTCCTCTGCTCTTTCTTTCACGAGGACACAAACAGAGAAGAGTGGAGCTGAGCAGGTAAGGATAATGTTACTTGAGTTGATGACAAGACATTACTGTGAGCACACTGCCACCAAAAATAATAACTATCATAATCAGGATGAGTCACCCAAACATAAAATCTGTCTGTTTACCTGAGCTGTAGCTGTCTGTGGAGGACTGGGAGATGGAGCGGGACAGAGAGCGCCGTCCGATCTTGGAGGGACGCTTGTTGAACTCCTGCTTCTGGTCTGCAAACTGGATCTGGTGGTAGAGAGGGAGAGCAGAAACGGTCAGGCAATCTGAATTGAGCTATGAAAAATGTATTTAAATAAAACTATTCACAAGCAGGACTCACAAAGCATTTTAAAAGTCAGGAAAAGAAAACTTTGCATCTTTAATAAATTGATCGCTTTTTAGCTCAGGTTACTCTAGGTTCATGTTAGGCTCCTGATTAAGAAAATGCTATCCTGAGTGAAAAATGTTTTACAGATAAGAGAAGATCGATAAAATAGATAAATAAGATGGGCAATAAACGGAGAGAGAGAACAAGTTCACTATAGTCTCTGAGGAGGGAGACTGGCTTTGAGTTCACTCTGACTCTGAAAGATAAAAGAGACAATGAGGCTATTATCAAGCAGTGACAAGGCCACGCGAGGTGCACCAGTTCATTCTGGTTCTGTGCAAATGAGCGGGATGTGTTTGGCTATTTGCCGCTTTCAGGCCACTAAACTGACCATGAGCCTATCCTTTCAGCGTTACATTAAAGCCAATGGCTTGGTGCATCATAATTCATCCAGTGGTAATATAACAGCATATGAATGGCTGACTTATTCCTACAATAAAGCCACACGACAAGAAAAAAACCTGCCAGTGTGTGTACATGCATTAAAACCTGTTTTTATTAGTCAGGTTACTTTTACTGAATGAGCAATAATGCTGTCCATAAATTCATAGAAAGAAAGGCTTTTACAGTGCCACATGGATGTTTAATGGATGTTGCAAAAGGCTTTAAAAAAAAAAAAAAAGCAGCTGAATGAGCATCACTTCTTTGAGCATTTACTCCTTTTTAAATAATTTTCCTCCTCACAAAAAGATGACATGGAAAATTTTCAGGTTCTTGTGTGTATGTGCATGTACGAGTAAAATACCAGGAGGCTTTGTATGTATTGACTTATTTATTCTCATAATGTGTGGAGACATTCGGTAAATTTCATGAGCGAGAGCCGCTGTTCACTCAAAAGTCACATCTACGATCTGAAATCATCAGCAGTATACACTCTTCCCCCATTTTTTGCTTCGTGATCTCTGAGACATTTCTTAAGTAGAGCCCAAACCCTGGTGATTCACATTCACACTGAATGTGCACCTTAATAAACAGGCACAGAAAGGAAAGCAATGCAACATTAAAGCTCTCAGAAAATCAAACTGCACATGCAGCTGGGCAAGTTAAATAGTTAAAACTCATCGCAAACTATCTGGTTTGGACGCGAGGTGATTAGCTGAACATTTCTCCTGCCATTTCAATTCCGTCCAAGCACCGATACTCTCAATATCATTTTAATCTCAATAAATAACATGTCATAAGTCGGGCTAATCCACTTCTCATCCATTCTCCCTACCTTTTTCACACAGGGCTCACTGCTCTCCCCACTCTTTTCCTTCTTCAACATTGCCACGTGTGGGTGTGGGTGGGACGAACTGCCAAGTACAGTGCGTGTTTGATTCAGGGCCTTGTGCATTGAGCGGACATCATTTTTCAATGATCATTTCAGTGACCATGTCAGTGGCTGCACCTCTTGCCCTCTGCCTCTTTTTAGCCTCTCCTTTCCTGTAAACCAGCCCAAACCGCTCCACCCATGTGCCAACAAACACAATGCAATGAATTGTTTTCCCTTCCTTTCATTTTTTCCCCCTTCCCTCTCTCCTACCTCTGTATTCTTGTTTAATTGTCAATTGTTCAAGGGCAGGCTGAATCGCTGCCATCGAAACTAAGCTTTGCCCTTGCTGACCCAAGATGTCTAGCCCACAAACTAAGAGCACTAAGAAAGGAAGCAGTGATAGAAAAGGACTGGAATGATCCATCTATACATCCTTATAAACTCTCTTAATGAATGGAAATGCTCATTAGCATATAGAAGAAGAGGTTAGGTAAAAACTACAGTGATTACAGTTAATCTTGAAAGGAAGTAATTTAGATTGATCCTTTGAGGTCCACTCATATCAGCACTGTGATTAAAAATGGCCATCATACAAGAAGATAAATAAATAAAAATATGAGGAATTGTTTTGGAAGATTCCAAAACAACACAAGCAGAACAAGTCAGAACTGCTGCTTTATATTATTTACAAGGGCAGCCATTGGTGCAAACATCCCTGACCTCATGCAACCTGTAATGGGGCTGCTGGTCTTGAAAGTTTATTGGATGGAAGGTTAAATGAGGGGCTTTAAGAGCTCAGAGTTGCACTGAAGGATTGAAGGTCATTTTGGGAGCTGGGGATAGAGGGCTTATTGGATGTTTTTTGGGACAAGATTACCACAGGGCACAAAGGAAACAGGGGCTACTGCCAGAGAGAATGGCACAGTGGTTCACTTATTCCTGTGTAAAATGAGAACAAGTGAACAGCATGAGAAGAACAACTCAAACGTAACCCATTCAGTTCTGATTTCTATTCCCTAGCTAATCTTTCAAAAGCACAGAATTGATAGGATTTTTATTACTAAGGTATGGGGTAAGCATCGTGTAAAAGCCATTAAAACTCGGCTCTGTAAAGCTCCTTTCCATTGAACGCATACTGGGAATCAGTGAAAACTGTCACTTTTCCATTGCTGGCACACCTGCAATCCTATTATGGTGAATCCAGTAATATTTATGCATCACTTCTACCATAGTTCAAGTCTGTTAATGCAGTGCATGCATTAACAGACAGGCATGCACAAGTTACAAGTGTGCATAGCCAAGCTATAACATATGTCTCTGAGCTCGATTCTCAATCAGAAATCAGATCTCCCACTCAGAGACTGGGTGTGAGGAGGCAGGATCATAAAATTAAAATTGACTTATATGTGAATGACACAGTGCCATTTATAGACCAATTGTGCTTGCTGTGCTAAACACCTCATCTGTGAGAAAAGGTTTAAATCTGTATTTCAGCTTGTGGCAACAAAAGTCTGCAAATAAACTTAAGGTAATGAATGAGCCGGTGCTCATCCGCTTACAATAACCCGTCAGCCAAATTCTGGTCAGCTGTTCCTGCAGCTTACTGCTCTGCACGAGTGGTAAATCTGAATGAAGGGCTGCTGTTATGAGCGATCACATACTGGTTAGATTTGTGGAAAAGGCCAAAAAAGTTTAAATTACAATTCATGCACAAAACCAGCCAGAAGCTCTGAATTACTGTAACATGACTTTATAGTAACCTGACATGTTTCTAAGAGGGTCATTCCATCTCAAATCATAAAATATTTTCCGTTTGACCCAATTCTGATTTGCATAAAACGTTTATGGTCCACAGCTTGAACATGTCTAATCAATAAAATAGCATTTTCTTCTTTTTTTTTTGACTAAGAATTGCATACTGGATACTGGATCCGTCTGTCCCAGTTTCACAGATCTTGATTCATTTTGATGGTATGAAAGGCCACTTAAAATTTCAGGTTTGTATCTTTAGTTTTTGAGATATTCATGTTCAAACAAAACACCCCCCCCCCACACACACACACACCACAAAATTGCTACAAGTAGTTTGACAAAAATACTTTGAGAAGTATTTGATATATGAAGCCCACGTTTCACAGCGATCATTATATACAAGTCCAAAAGTGGGACCATAATATTTTTAGGCAAAATTGGGGATGGTTGAGGTGAAGGCCCACAGTGATTTGAGATGAAAGAACCCAAAAGAGACTTCTAGCTGGAGGAAGTGAAAACAGCAAATTGAGTCAGCAACATGCTCCTCCTGTGCTCATACATTAGCCACTCAGGAATGGCTCTACAAGTCCCAACACATAAAAAGCTCATTTTCAGTGGCAGACAGCTGTTGTGGAAAAAAGATCAGTGTGTAGATGTCATTCAATTTGTCAAATACCTGGAGAAGATTTAGGTGCAGAAAGGTCACTGTGTCATTCAGTATCCTCTGATTATTCACAATATATATGGGTTTAATACTCTCTCATGTTATGATCTAAGGCTGGGCAAAAATGGAAAAAGAAAAAAAACGTAGTCATTTTTTTTCACATCAGTCGATATCGATATATAATCATGATATTAAATCAAATCATTATTTCTGTCTTAAAGATTCCTTTGTACCCCTAAGCGAGATATGAAAATATAAGGTTCATTTTGGTTTGAATATTATTATTTTTTTGTTATAAGTTGAACATGATAAATGTACTGCAACACTGTAACTGTATTTTAAATAAATACAGTTTTAGTATATAGACAAACTGTTTCAAATTGTTGGCCACATGAAGTGCAGTACTGGGCAGTGAGGCTCATAAATGGATCAGGTGTGCGCCTTGCAATCAGCTACTTAAATATGACATTTTCGACCACGTTTACCGACATCGTGTCTTGTCATGTGTGTAAGCCGCCTTTGTGGAAACATGTTTTCAACACAGTTTACAGTGTATACTGCTCTGCTTCTTTGTCAGACTTTAAATAGCCAAAATATCTCCACATTCCTTAATTCCTCAATAGTATCCTTATCTTTTAAGTATTGGGTTGTATCCACTGCGGTGTCATATTCGGTAACAAAGTCGTTCGATTTTTCATTAACAGTTGTTGCTGTCATTTTGTCTTTTATCTCACTCGTGTTCCTAATATACTGTAGTGTGTAGCAGCCCAAACGTTAGCACATGTGCTGATTATTCTCACTGTCATTGGCCTTTAGTGTTGTCAGTAAAAAACATGGATTGGGTGAGCTCCATGGACTTTATATTGACCTTGTTTTATAATGCCATCTTGGAAAGTTTTTGCACGATAATTATTTTTATCGTTTTATCACCCGGCTCTACAAGAATCAATCACTTTTTTTATATTAGGCTTCCCTTCAGAAAGCACCGGCACTGCTGTGGAGCTCCAGCATGTTTGTAGGTTGCGACACTGGAAGACCCATAAACGTGGAGTTTGTGTTGTGATGTGGGTTGTATACAGATAATAAAAATATTTCAGGCTAATCTGCCTTAAGCAACAATGTTCATCTCTTTGCTGTCCCCTCAGTGACATTCCTAATCTTCCACTTTCTATCCAGCTTTCACACCCCGCAGGAACTCTTTTACATAACAGATTGATTGGGTAGCTAATGATTTATGAATAATACATGTTCAATATTTAACACTTGGCCACATGGGACACATCCGTGTATCCGGCAGTGACCATGAGCCACCAATACAACCACAGAAGAAAGGGGATGAGGAGCACTTGGTATGCACTTGTTTTCTAACAGTCGCTTATATAGACGCATGTGCACAATGAGGAAAAGAGATGAAAAGAGCTCTATCTAAAGCCCCGAGCTCCTTTGTTACAAGCGTCTTTCAATGGGATATTCCAATTCAGTATAAGACGCTATTGAGCTCTTATGCTGAATTGGACAGACACAGATGCAGCATCATTTTATACGTTTGTGCTCACTGGAGGACAAATATAATCTTTCCAGTCGTTTAGTAGAGTGGGGTTGGGGTGGAGGCCTAAGCTTAACTCCTAATAATCTGTAACCCCTTAACTCTAAATGGAAGCCCTTTAGTGCTGCAAAGCATTCATGCTGGAATACATCTGACATCTAACATCAGAGATCAAACACGCAGGTTTTATGCCCCATCTGTTTATGTAATTCATATAGCGATACCCACAGTGAAACCATAAATATCACAACATCTAAATCCTGGCTCCTGGCACATTCAGCTGGGCTCTGCAGCCCTCTGGAAATGACAGATTTGTTTTAAATTTGTGGTAAGATGACATGTTTTAGAACTGGATGG
>VUQG01019952.1:61445-74397 GCA_015106755.1 Etia nguti | reverse complement strand
TAACTTCATAATTACAAAAAAAAAAAAAAAAAAAAAAAAAAAAAATAAAAAAAAGAAAATAAAAAAATTTAAAAAAAGGAATGTGTCCTGTTAACAGCTTAACACACCACACAAATATCTGGTAATGTCCTCAAAACCAAATCCTAAAAGTGCTTCTGTCAGACTGCCCCCAATCTGCGAGTCATTTAGTTAAAAGTGGAGACTTTAATTCAGAGTTAAAAACAGTAGGAACTCCACCCATGTGCCAGTGCCAAGTTGTAAAAGCAAAATGCTCATGCATACAATATAATCTCATAATAAAATTAACCCGAATGTTCTCTATATATTACAAAAAGAAATATCTTTTAAAATTTGATCTCCATCTGCAACAACTCATGCAATGTGGTCAATAACATTTATAGGTAATTATTATGTGTGTAAATGGTCCTTTGGAGAAATTTAGTTTTTGAATGCCACAAGCTTGGGGATACATCTCTTAGTCACTTAACACTGGTGATAATCCAACAGGGCTGAACACTAGAATATCAAATACAGTACTGATACACAGGAAAAAGCCATACATCAGTACATGAATGCCATTCAGTTGCTGTCTAATAAGTTAACAAACAGCTAATGTGGATATTAGATGAAGGTACTTCCGACTGCTCCCTTATTTCCACAGAGGTTGCAATAGCGGACGGATCCACACGTTTCATTTGGCACAGATCTTATGCCAGATGCGCTTCCTGATCCAAACCTGCCAATTATCCATACTTGGGACCGTTGATGTGCCAAAAAGTAATAATCTGCCACGAAGTGATTCCCGATGTTTCCGTTTTTTATTATCTAATATATTTCCTCACATTGCAAAATAGGCTCTACTTAGCATGACTTATTAAGGGATTATACATAAATATCTTTACAGAACCGTTTTGTTATAACTTGGTGAAATTGCTGCTGTCCTCTTGGCCAGAGTTCCTCTGAAAAAGACATTTTTAACGTCAAAGATAATGTTTACGTGATTAAAGTCACTTTGCTAACAACTGATTGCAGCTTGTATTTTGTGAAAGGTATCCATGTTCTAGCTCATAATGGCATCTTATCATTCATGAGAGATTTGTTTGACATGTATTTGACAGATTACAGGCCAACAAGTTATTTACAACTGCTTTTGGCAAGCACTGGAAATCACTTTTTGGCACAACACCTGGCACCAGGAGTACACTAGCTTGTGACTCACAATTAATGGTAATTGCTAGCAGTTAGGTGGTTAACATTAATGTGTGCGCCGGCCAGGTTAACGTTTTTGATAACTGTTCAATACTTCGCCGTTGTTGAAACAGGAGCTTTTATGACCTCTTGATATTCTTTGTATAGTGCATGGATGTCAGCTACTTCAGTCATGGGAGCAGACACATGGGAGTGTGTCTGCCTGTGTGCTGCAGCACTCTAAAGTTGTGTCAACAGGAGGAGGCAAAGACAGCAATGTTGTCAGTACTGTTGCCTAACATTATCTAATGAGACAGTAAATTTAGTATGGATTACCGTCTGAGAATTGATTTTTTTGTAAATCCAATTTTATAAAAAACAGCTTCTTCTAAATCCAACACCAGGTCTGTAATGCAGACTGTCTTAAAAAAAAAGAAGAAAAAAAAAGGCTTCATCTCCAAGCCAAGATAACCATGATGATATTATCAAGTTCACATTTTTTCATAACTTTGCTAAGCAACTCCACTTAATTTAATACATGTGTTGGAATCCACCTCCATTCATTCACATTCACTGACACACAGAAGCTTGCTGGCACTCATAACAACGTCTCTCCATTCAACTCCTAAATTATTCCCAGATACACATGAGCAGTGTGTCACTATAAAGAAGCCAAAGAGCTGTCAAGACACCTTGGTGGAAACATGTATTGTTACAACATCTTGTTAACTGTGTGTTTTGGCCTTGGCTCTTAAAGCAGAGGAAGTCCTACAGGCTTTTGCTTTGTCTAGTAGACTTCATAAAGGATGTCTTCCTTTGCAGCACTCTGTAGAGGACATGCAGTCCTAAAGGAAGCAACTAAAAAGAGACCATAAATTATTCTCTTTTTACTCCATTCCTGTTACAACTCTCCCTCCATAAACAATCTTGATTCAGAGTGGAGAGCCGACCACAGTTTATTATGCGCTTGTTTTTAAGATGCTCTTGGATGCCACATGTAAGAGTTGTGGACGTGCTTCTCAGTGGTTTTACTTGCTATTCTTGGATCACTATTGTGTTTGTGTAGAAGAAAACCTATAATAGACTGCAGCAGACAGAGAGGTGTCGACAATTTTTTAAAAATATATTTTTCTCCTTATGTCGCTCTCCCTCTCTTTTCACAACTTCCCTGCCTCTGTAATTGAAGTGAGATCAAACACAGCCCACAGCTTGGCTGGATTACAGCAGCCTCCGATTCAAGTCAAACTGCACTGACGGACAAGTCTTTTAAAAAAAAAAAAAAAAGATAATTTTTCAATTTTTCTCACAGCATCTACACTGAACCATCACAGTTTATCCACCTTGTGAACAATGTTATCAACCTGACAGAGCTAACAGGTAGCTGGATCTTCAAGCACGCACAGAGCTGCTGACTGACACATCGGCTGACAATCGAGCCTTTTTTTCCTTTACTGCTGAATACAGCTCGGCCTGTCATACACCCAGGCTGTGCTACCGCTGGATCGCATGCAAGCAGCAGACCGTCTGTCGATCTTTGCTCGGCCTTCAGGGAGGTAACATCTGCGTTAAAGGGTGCCATCAGTCCCATTTTCGCCCAATGGCTAAATACTGTACAATGTTGCACATCACTGGCACTTCCATAGATAAAAGTTAAGTTACTGACCAACATGTTAAACAGGCATGGAAGAAGAGGAGTCTATTTTGCTTTTGTAATGAGAAACTGCCTTTGTCAGAGTGAAATTAGAGGCGACAGAGTAGGGTTTCTTACTCATGCATAGATTTTTCTACAAAAAAGAAAAAAAAAATGAGAGAAAACAATAGTTGGAGAGAACAGCCTGCACCATGGAGCAAAACAATAACCATCTGAAAAACAAGCCTGTGGGTAAGATCGTGTCTGAACTCACGCCACAGGAAAGGCCAGACACAAAAACAGGGGCAGAACTCTGGCAGAGAGGCCTGGCTTTTACTGAAATGGCTCTGTAGTCTGTAAGCTCTGGCAAAGCAGAAGCAGACACACAAACCAGACAAGCAAGTAAAAGGCAGCGAAAGCATTGAGGTTGGCTGCAAGGGAAGAAAAAAGAAAAAGAAGTGGACACAAACTCTCAATAGAGAGATAAAGATCAAAGACATTCATGAACCAGCTGTTATGCCCAAGCAGCATCATCTGAGGCTAAAAACCCCCAAAACAAAACATGAAGCCAATCTAGTTAAAATTGTCACTTAAGGAGTGAATCCTCATAGGATCCCATGTTATTACTTTACAGGATTAATGAACGTGTTTACAGCCTGAATAAAAAAAAAACAGTTTGAATCAATTACAACATTCATGTATATTGTCTGGGAGTCACTTTTTTTGTGTGTGGTCGCTTTGATCAACTAGCAGGTGGCCAGAAGTCAAACAGCTTCTCGTTGTGTTATGCAGCCGTACAGTGTAGTGACACACCTAGGGCCCACCTAGCTAGCCGAGCTTGCTAGTATTAGCTGATAACAGCACGGCACACCAAGCAAAGTCAGACACACCTGTCCACATCTAATCAGTCAATCACATGGCAGTAGCTTAGTGCATTTAGGCATGTGGACACAGTCAGGACAACCTGCTGAAGTTCAAACTCAGCATTAGAATGCGGAAGAAAGGTGACTCAAGTGACTTTAAACATAGCATGATTGTTGGCGGCCAGTGGACTGGTCTGATGTATTTCAGAAACTACTGATTTACTGGGATTTTCCGGTTCTCTGTGAGAAAATGCCTCAGTGCAAGAGGTTAGAGGAGAACGGCCAGACTGCTTATGCTGACAGGAAGACAACAGTAAGTCAAATAACCACTCGTTACAATCAAGGTACCCAGAAGAGCATCTCTGAATGCAAAACACGTAAAACACTGAAGAAGCAGCAGCAGCATAAGACCACACCAGGTACTGCTTCTGTCAGCTAGGATCATGAAACTCTGGCTACAGTTCACCAAAATTGGAGAAAACAAGAAAGTAAAAGTGCTGCATGGATCCATCCTGCCTTGTATCAACAAGTGTACCCATTCAGGTGGTGGTTTTATTACCTTCCTTTCACCCAATAGCAGATTCCTGACTGCTCTGACCAATAAGGAGGAAAAAATATGAAGGAAGGAAGGAAGCTAGCGTGAGGCGGTGTGTATAAGGATATGTTTCAGAATCAGAGCACAGTGTGCTGCCCTGAGGTTGCCTATGATGTAAGAATGCCCCCTCTGATTTATACACACAGACAAGTGCTCAGACTGTAAATAAAAAGGCACACATACGCACACTCAGTCACGAGTCAAATACACTCATGCGCCCATCATTACCGCGCATACACTTGGCAGCTACTGAGACAAGATGCAATTACCAATGGGCTAGCACGTGCCCACACACAGTATGTATATGTTGGTAGAGGCTTTGTGCCAGGCAGAGCTTCATTAGGCTCAGTGCAGCCACGTCAGCAGCAGAGAAAGCCATCTTAAGCTCTTCACTCAAGCCTATTTGCAGCATCAGCACATATTCTGTCAATAAAAAAAAATAAAAATGTAAAGATGCATTATGTAGATGAACAGCTAGTAGCACACGTACCTGGTACTTTAGCAAATATGTGTCTTTTTTTTATTATTTGTTAATTGGTTGTATTAAAATTGATATGAACACAAATGTCTGTACAAAATGTTAGTTTAATTCATTGCAAAAGGAGATGTTTGAGACTAGACTCCATCAGGGGACCAACTCACTTCTTGCTCTCTTTTTTTCTTTTTCAAAAATGAAAATATTAAAATAAAAAGCACCCAGAAGCAACTCTTACTGTGAATTGGTCCTACAG
Source organism: Etia nguti (assembly GCA_015106755.1). Classification (NCBI taxonomy): domain Eukaryota; kingdom Metazoa; phylum Chordata; class Actinopteri; order Cichliformes; family Cichlidae; genus Etia; species Etia nguti. Next base: position 69,390 of record VUQG01019952.1, on the reverse strand, counting down.
AAACAAAACTGAACCTGAACTGTAATTCAAAGTTTTCACCAGGATGAAACTGTACAAGAGTAGAGAGAGCTGTAGGTATTTTCGGTCTGGGTGCGTCTTTAAGAGGGACATGTAGTGCTTATTCAATTGTTTCTAATGACGGTGCCTCATTTGTACATAAGTTACACGCACCAACAGTGCAATGAGGAACTGTGTGTCTTTTCTGTTGGAAGCTTTTACTTCCCCCCCCCCAAGGTCCTAAAGAGGGGGGAAATGTCCTTTGACTAGACAGACACTGACCTAGCTGTCCAATCACTTTGGAAAAATGAGGGGCAAATGCTACATACACCACCTGTCAGAAACACTTGTAGCTGAATAACAACAGAAAACTTATTCTGCTGCTCTCCAAGTATCCCCACATGCCAGCTGACACCCCAGGATTACCACAAGAATGATATCATTACAGTACTGTTTGGGAGAACATTTTGTTTGCTCTGGATCTGCAGCAGCATTCAGCTAGAGTTAGATACTACTCAGATATCACTTCAGGGGATGTTCTGTATTAAAGCAATCCAAGTTTCTTAGTTAAAACAGAATAATTATTATGTCCTCAAAGTTAAGTGTTATCAGTACATTTTATCTATGTTTTATCTAATAAGATAACATTGTATTTATAACATACCAACACTGTCACTACATGTCATAAATGCTGCCATAAGATGGAGTCTGCTATCAGTCTGCGATTGAATGGGATCAAGTTGGCAATTTTGCAAGCAATCTGTTTGTACAGCAAGTGACTGAAACCATCCAAAACAAACAAACAAACAAAAAAAAAAACATCTTTTGCTGTCTGCATAGACTGAAATTCACATTTTGGCTAAACAAACTTTGCAGAAATTGCTGTCAGGCAATGGAAAGCTCTGGTTTGCTCTGCAAGTGCAACATGACATGAAGAAAAAAAAAAAAATTCTGTTGCCTACAAACTGTGTGTGAGTATCGGAATTCAAATCTTAAAAAAATAAAAAATAAAAATAATAATAAAAAAAGGGGGGATTACTGAGTGAGCCTACTTCCTTTTGAATGTCTCTTACTGCTACTGCCTGAAATGATCCCAGTGCTGCTATAAAACTATGGAAAGTATGCAGGGCCATCTACACCAAGAACTCCCCACTAAAACAATCGCTGTCCTTCTGATATGGTCTGATAGTCACAGTAAAAAGCCAGGGACACTGATACTCGAGGAGAACAGGCAATGAACGATGGGGCTTAGTGACAGATTAAACCCTACCTGCTTACTTAACAGAGACGGGGGGAGGACACATGCAGGGTTTTCTGGAACTTTTTTCTTCTTTCACATGACTTTTCCTTCTTATTCACCACTGAGTGGGAGGGGGACTGCAGCTTTCACATGTCCTTTAAAGAAAAGTTTTGCTGTGTTGCTGATTTTAAATGCCACATTTTACTTGCAGTGACCACCAGAAACATTGCTGATAAACCTTTGAGTCTTCAAAATAAACTGACAAAGCAAAATATTCAGTTTTTTTTAAAAAGAAACAAAAAATTGTTAGACTTTGTTCATTAAAAACAGGCAGGCAAACTCAAATCATTTTTAATTAAGAGAAGAAATACTGTATTGATCCAAAAGTTGCTAAATTACTGTGTCATAGCAGGAACCCACTAAACAGAAAATACACAAAAATGAATACTTAGATGAATCAAAATCTTGAGGATTAAATATAAAATTAACATAGGCATTTTGGCATTAAAAGATTTTCTATTATTAGAAAATCTCACTGAGTCTAATTATAGTCTTTATCTCTCTCTCTCGCACGCAGTCCCAAAATTTGTTGTGTAACAGAGTCCTTTTTTCCCCCCACTACGTAAATCAAACTAGGGCACGGTCTGGTGCCCAAAGGCTTCACAATCCCATTCAATCCCAATGGCTTCACAACCTCCATTCACAGAGATGACCAAGCCATCAATATTACTATTGATCAGCTCATTTAATAATCATTTGTTTCTACTCTGACTATATGGCTCTCACATCTGAGAGAAAACAAACCGCGACAATCGACAAATGATGACTAAGTGATGCATCAAAACTGTATCTGTGGCCTTTTCGCAAATTGAAGAGCAAACTGTATCTGCTGCCTGTATACAGATCCATCTCCAGTCTACTTTTTTTTTTTTTTTTTAAGCCACTGCAGGGTCAATAAATGCCACCATTGGAAAGAAACATAATTGATTATTGGTTAATGTTAAATTAAGTAATTATATACCATAATTTTTTCCACAAACTTGAAAGCAAAACCACACACTTTAAGAATATGCCACAACAAATCTAAAAAATTAAGCGATTTGTCTCTGGAAATGCGTGTTTGTGTTTTGTCTTCCCTCTTTTTGAAATGCTAAATTTAGCAGCAGCTCCCTGTGGGGAAGGTATAATTACATCAAAAGCGCACAGTAGGGGGTGGTGGTGCTGCTCTATTTTTGAATAAACCCATTATGGGGTCGATGATCTATGTTTAATTAGGATTGTGGAGCAATTTCTTCATTAGTTATTAGGCTGGATTTGTCTCTATATATGAATCCTACTGACAACAAAACCTGCACAGCAGCAAACAACATGAAATGTGAGGAAAGCTGGTGTTGAAAGCTACTCTAATGAGGATGTTTCTTCCCCATATTATCGCCTATGCAAATAATTGTCATATGACTCTATAGTTTCCCCGAGCTACAGGTAACATTTTAGCATCATTCAGCTTATTGTTTGGCTTTTACACCCTGGAGTTTTGCCATTTTAGTCAATGATAGCTAAAAGACCACAATCAAATACTAAAACACAACTGTGAAGAGGGCTGTCTGTTCAAACAGTACTACTCAAACGGGCAGTTTGTTAGCAATAGCATCTTTACATAATGTGTCTGACTTAACTAAAGTAAAGAACATTACTTTCGCTCATGTCAATGAAATTTCCTTAGCTCAAATGTAATAAAGTGCACATCTAGAAGTGGATTTATACATCCATTATCCAGCTCCAAGGTGATTCAATCTTTAGCAGCCATTGTCTCTGTCTGCCAAGAGTTGGTGATTTTGCCTAACTAATAGGAAGCAGGACAGACAGATGGGTGTGTAGGGGCTCATTTCAGGCTTTGTGAAGGCCTTTTGTGAGGCAGCACTTTTTGAGCACAATGTTGTTCCTTTGTTCACTTGCAGTGCTCAAGCACAGAGCTGCATTCCCTGTATTGCTGGAAGGTGCAACCAGAAATTTACACTACTGATTTTGTTTTTGTTAGTTTAAATTAGGGCTGTAACAAAAGGAGATTTTTATTTTGACATTACTGTATGATCAGCGAAATAACAATATTTTCACAGAATCAACAGAAAATTAAAGGGAAGTAGTGGTTTCATGTCTTTAAGCATGCCTGGGTTCTTCGACACAGCCTGAACTCTCTTAGAAAGCTTTCATCTAAGATCCCACGCTGCTTCAATAATGGTGAAGTCTGTGCTTTGCTGAGCCCAATCCATCACTCATGGTGCATTTTTCTACCCAGCACTGGCAGTGTGTTTGGAATCACTGTCATGATGAAAACTCAAGCATCTGTAGACATTCACTGTTATACCACTCTCCTGGTCTCTTCTGCACATATTAATGATGATTTGAACCAAAACGTTCAAAAATCTGGATTCATCACTCCACAAGAACTGCTGCCACTGATTTTCAGTCCAGTTCCAGGGTAATTTGGTATACCTCAGTGTTTTTTCTCAATTTCCCTTCATTAAGAATGGCTTCTTCACAGACACCCTTCAGCTAAGACCATTTCTCACGAGCCTTAAATAAAGAGCAGCTTGATCAACTAAATGACCAGATCTCAGATAGAAGTTCTGCACGCCATGGAGAGATACGCCAAGTTTTTGAACAACAGCTTTTTGGGAATCACCTTGTTGCTGCAAAATACTACTTTATGCCTGTCAAACTCTTTCATCCTTGGCATTTTCAGCTAAAGAACTGGAACAAGTGAAGTGTTTTGTCAGTTATGTGTAGACAACAATGGTTCATCCCTTGTGTTAGGTTCCTTTTTTATGCTTGAATGATTCATGGGTCAGTGTTAAGCGGTTTAAAGACAGACAAAAAAAATTCCAATGAGAATTGTCATCTGAAACTCAGCGAAAAAGTAGCCAATGTGCAAACAAAGAACAATTGCTCAAGACCTCTTTAAATGTGACAAGAAAGTTTGGCTCCTGGGAAGCATAATATTAAGAAATGACATGTGACTCGGACAACTTTTTTTTCCACCACTGTACAGTTCCCTATACTACTGTTTCTTATAACAGAATTTAAATAAAAATAACAAAATAAAAACACAAAATAACAAAAACAGACTCTTGGATTCAATATTTATATTGTTGGTTTTCCATTTTTCACCCTTCTCTTTAAAAATAAGTAAATCATACAACATAGAAAGCTCTCGTCTCTTTTCTGCTACTGAATTTGGTGATGAAGCCTCTCTCAGCTCCTAACAGGTTGTTTTTGTCTAGCCACCATTGCCCAGCATGCCCTGTGGTGTAATTTTGAAAACATACAATTATAGGTGTTACAAAGTGTCTCCCATGGTGTTTGTTCTGCTACAGTTTTACTTCTATGTGATTGACTGCAGTGTTAAAGTTAGAACCATAAGTAAGAAAGTTTACATACTCGAAAATATTACACATTCTGTTTTCCATTAAAGAGCCACAAGAACCTTGCATAATTTATATCATGTGGAGAAATTAAAACAAGCACAGCCCACCACCATTTTCTTCTCATGCTTGGCGACTTGTCTGTTAATGTCCACAGATTCTGATGTGTACTCAGCATTGTAGGCTGGAGGTCGCACATACTTGTAACACACACACACAAACAAAAAGCCTGGGCTCCCTCGCTGGTTCAACAGTAACTAAAGTGAGGGGTTTAAAATTTCACTCTATGCTGGTTGTTTACGAACATGGGTTCCAGGAAAAGTGAGTGCGCTTCTTTTCCCTTCATTATGTTCACTCCTCTGTGCCAAGGACCTGAGGCTTGTAAAGAGCCTATTGATGGAAAGATGTGTAACTCAATCAGCTGTACATGCTCAGTGATACCAAGCTGGGATGACGAGGCAGGAAATGAGTTTCAATTGGGGAGTTGCAGATGTGTATGTGTGGGTGGTACACTCATTAGGAGGGATGCAAAGACTCTTAAAGTGCCAGTCTCAAAACAGACCCACAGGCAAGAAAAGGGTGAAAATCTTCATGAATTGTACAAGGACAGATGGTCAGATCCCCATCTATACTGAGCACTAGATGTAAAGGCCAGTAAAATCAGCATCATCTGCCAGTGGAAGGTGATACATATAGGTGCAACCTAATTTAGAAATGAACGTGTGCTGTAAGAACAGCAGAAGACTGGGAGGTTAAATCCAGGTGATTAGTGATTTTTTTTCCAATACGACAGCTGCACACCCTTAATGCCAAGGTAACCCTGTATAACCACTGTGCTAAAATGTCACAGACAGTCTACCGTGACAATGTGTTCTCATCCCAGGGTGCAAAATACTGCCATTTCACCAGAAGGCACTGCATCACATACAGGCACAGCTGAATGGCTCCGTTATACAGGTGGGCAAGGTTTACATGATGCACCTGTAAGATGGTGGGAAGTTTCAAACTTGGCAGAGAGTGCTGTCCCATTCAAGAACTTTAAGTCCTGCAATCGTTTAGTTTTCACTTGCCAATTAGTTCCCTTTTCCATTAAAGAAGCATTTAAACATCTATTGTGTTTATTCTTTATAATAACCAGAGACCCCATCAGCATTTAGATTGTTTGCCTATAATTTTTCTTTTAGTGCTGCGACCAGCCTCACACTAGGCTGGAATTTTCCCGTGCCAAACCAGATTTAGTTTACAACAAAGAGGAAGTATGTTAGCAAATTGCACAAATAAACCCAGAAGCTTACACTTGATTTCGCTTCAGCTCTTTGTACATTATTAGGTCGCCCTTCCCTGCAGCTGGCTTAAGGACCAATGGCACAAGCAAAAGTATCGCATAGTTTGTGATACTGCCACCAGTGATCGTAAACACCTACAATGCGTAAAAGATGATCTGCAAAGCTGTCCACACGACCACCACAGAATCATCTTTTACCCATAAGACCATAGGCAGCCTGTCTGCCTACCAAATGTTGGCTGCACAACCGCATAGTTCTATGAAGCAGTGTAGCCACTGCACGCAGAACAGGTATCCATTGAGGGACTGCCAATAGAAACAAAGAACGCATTCACAGATTCTCTTTCTATGTGGCTGTAGATACACTGAATCTTTAACAATGCCTCTGGGTAGGGAACATAGTTATTTCTTCTGTGTTGATGGCTGTTGCTAGATTACAAAGAAAAGTAATACTGCCTACTTTGTGACAGTACTACATAATACCATTCAGAATCACTAGAGGGCCAAAAACTAGAAGATGTTAGTGGTTTAATTTGTTACTTTACTGGGGAACAGTGCACCTTGAGCATATGATTTTTTCTTCTGGTCCTTGCCCCAAATTCAGAGACTGCAAGGCATCTTTCAACTGGTGGCTTCATTTAGGTTCCTCAGCCTGGACAGCTTTGCCACATTTGTGAAAAACAATAATGCAAAATAGTTGATTCTGTAATGATTTTTCCCAAAAATAAGTATGTGAGTGTGGGAATGGAGAAGACCTCAGGATTAACCGTTTAAAGATTTTTACATCATGCCCATTCTATTCTATTAAACTTATTACAACCTTGCTTGACTTCACCTCTCAGCCAGTCCACAGTTAATGGAAGTACAGCAAGAGTTGTGTGTATTCATACGTGAATAAAAGCACTATATAAATAAAGCTGGTTGTGGCATTTTACTTTAATGCATTACATAATGAAAGGAGCCATTATTTATCAACTGCACAACTGGGATTTAATGACCAGGCTTGCTGGTTAGTTTTATTTAGTTTTGAGAATACTGTAACAAATATGTTGACCACGTTTTTAGTGTGAAAATTCAGATTCTTATTTTATCCATCCATGCATGCAGCCCTACAGCAGAGTAGCCGCTACAACGACCCATCTGGACAGTGATGAAGGGCTAACTATTTGGCAACTTAGAGCGAGAGAAACTGTAACTGGTGTAAAGTACTAACAGTCCATTTCCTGATTTGGCCCGAGTGGCATGGATAAAGATGGTTAGGCAGGCATGATCTCACACATAGTGGCGCTGGGATTCGCGCTGGGAAAAGGTCTTGCGCTGTACGGGAACACAAAGACTGTGAGAAAGTGAGACACGGCTCGAAAGCTAAATAATAAAAAACGACAGAGGAAGCGGTATCCTGTGGCGTGGGTAGTTTGTAACTCAGACTGTTTTGGGGGTTATTTTAAGAAGTCTGCTGATCCACTGTTTGGAAAGTATTGTTGAGCAGGCTGACATGAGGGACACAGCCTGAGCAGAACCAGAGGGGAGTTGGAGCAAAAATAAAAAGTGGTGTGACATGGTAATTTGAGCAAGAGGAGAGTGAGAGCACTAGAGAAAGATCAGATAAATCCGGGGGTTTCACTCATAGGCCATTAAAAAGAGTGATAAACCTCAGCTAAGTGCACCGAGGGCAAAGCTGGCCAAATATACACAAATATACATGAGTGGAAGAGGCAGTTCAGACTTGCCAAATCACACAACAGTACCATTCAGTTCCTATAAGCATTTATTTTGAGATATTTTACTTGGTCTCTTGCCTGGTAGTATTTCACAGTAGCCCACACATATAGCTTTTTGATCCTTATTACATATATATATATACATATACACACACATATATATACACATATACACATATATATACACATATACACATATATATACACATATACACATATATATACACATATACACATATATATACACATATACACATATATATACACATATACACATATA
>VUQG01019952.1:16978-47251 GCA_015106755.1 Etia nguti | reverse complement strand
CAGAAAAATCGTTAAAAAATTTTTTTTTTAAATTAAAAAAAATTACAAAAGAAATTTTTTTAAAAAGAAGTCACTACACCAGTCTGATTGGAAAACAAGAAGACACCATACATGGAATCACATTTGTGAAAAGGTCCTCATTTATGCCTCTAGGATGTGGACTCATAAAATGAGTTGTCTAGAATGCTTCTCCTTTTCTGATCATAAAATAAATAAATAAATATTACCCATGCGAAAATAAGAGACAAGGCAAAATAACTGGTTAAAAATAATAAAATCATAAAAGGTACAGTTCACAAAATCTCATTGAGATTGACTTATGATTTTTTTTTCCTTTTTTCTGTTTCCTGTCCTTTATTTAAACACAAATTGCAGCTCAGTGCTTTTAGGTATGTAGACACAGTCAAGATGACTTGCTGAAGTTCAGCCTGAGCATCAGAATGGGGAAAAAAGATGATTTAAGTGACTTTGAAGTGAACATCACATGATTGTTGTTGCCAGACTATTTCAGAAAATGCTGATTTACTGAGATTTTCCCACGTGACCATCTCTATGATCCCAAAATGAGAAACTGCGTTATTTAAAAGGTCAGAATACTTCAAGTTGTAGGAAGGCAACAATAATTGAAATAACCACTTATTAAAACCAAGGTTAGTAGATTTAAATTAAAGTAAACTAAAAATTAAAACCCGTAATGGAAACAAACATTTTAGTTAACCAAATAAAAATAAAAACTAGAAGTGTAAAAAATAAATTAAGATTAACTGAAATGATTTTTTGAATTTTGGAAGATTAACTAGAATAAATTAAAAACATGGAGGAACTATGCTTCGTTTTAGTCGTTGTCAGTTTGGTAAAATTTGTTATCACAACCTGCCTGATGAGGATTTGATTGAAATGTTTGCAGAGACTTTGGATGTCTGCAAGACTGTGAGTTAACTGTCTTCAAAAAGTGTTGTGTAACACTTGATGATTCAGTGGCATTTATTTTAATCGTGCCTCCGGCATATGCCCTCCATACTATATTAATTAAAAAGACCATGACACTAATTAAAACTAAACTAAAACACTTTCAAACAATAAAACCTAAACTGAAATGAGCAAACCCACTCTGGAAACTGAAACTCGAATAAAGTGAAAACAAAAAGTCAAAGTAAAATAAAAATAAAAACCAATTAGAAAGTAAAAAAGTATTATAACCTGGTTACAATCAAGAGATGCAGAAGAGCATCTCTGAATACGCAACATGTTGAACACTGAAGCAGATGTCAGAGGAGAATGGCCAGACTGCAGATTAGCATTGAGGCAGCTGGTCTGCTGCAGCACCAGAAGACCATTCTGCTTGGTGTGGGCTTCTGCTGTTGTAGCAGAAGACCACACCAGGTGCCACTCAACAAAGAACAGGAAACTGATGCTGCAACTTCCACAAGCAATGTTGAACAGAAAAAAAATGCACATTTTGATGATGCCAGCCAGCAACATGTTTTAATAAATTGGGCTACATATACCTCTGTGTTACACTACTGCTTCTTTTATCAACACTATGTCAGCTTTCAGAAAGCGAGGACATCAGTGCATTTGTAAGCCACATGTTCTTCTTGACGTAGGATTACAACACATCAGTGTGTTCTTTGTTTTTCATTTCAGAATGTGGTGAATGTTTTGAGAATTTGACAGGACATGAATTTTTACTTTTGAGCCAAGTTGTCAGAATGCACCCAAAGTGTGGTTTTGGCATTGTGTGCTGAAATAAACAAAGCTTCCCCGGAAAAAAAGATGTAATCAGCACAGCGGCATATGTCGCTCCAAAACCTGTATAGATTATTCTGCATTAATGAGGCCTTCACAGATGAATGCAATCTCACACCATCACAGATGCAGGCTTTTCAACTGTTCGCCGATAAAGTCGAGCTATTAACTGCTAATAACTTTGACTATATGCAACACTGAAGTTATTAATTACATTTTAGTGGGTGGGCAGTAAGGATGTAGTAATAGTAAAATGGAGCATTTTGATAGTTAGTTTAGCACATGTGAAATTTAAATGCAGGAGTTTTACTAAAGATTTTTTATGGTGTGGCATTACTGCTTTCAATAAAGTAAAGCAGCTGCTTCCCCCACTGCCGTAATAGTAATGATTAACTAATGCTGATAAACTTGCTTTGCCACAAACACATGCTCTTTCAAAACATGTTTTTTAAGTTGAACTCCGCTTGTGTTTTTCTGCAGTATATGAGGAGGACACCTCAGCATCATTGCGTGCCCTGTTAGTCTCATTTCTTCCGTTTCCGTCCCCGGATGAGGGCTCTGTGTCTGAACATGTCGCTGCAACCTTTCCTGGTGGTCCCTTACTGATCTCACTGCAGCTGATAAACTTTATCGCGCCTAGTCATCGCGAACGTTTGCAGGAATTCTCTCGCCATGCGCTGCACGAATGTGTAGCCTTGCACAAACAGGAATAGATCAGCAGGCTTAATATAGAGCTTAAACTTGCTTGTCTGATCGTATTCTAATTTCCTTCCTCATTTCTCTTCCAAGTGTTATTTTCTTGATTGTTTTCATCTTTCTGTTTGTGTCACTATATAATTGAAATCTTGCTTAGCATGCTTTTCACCACATTGTAAGGGATATACCCAATTGTTTTCAAGCGTGTGTTTACTAAGGGCCCATAGTGGCCCTGTGTGACAAGATGTTTAGAGGACAACAATGTTTGAGCAGTTGTTTTCTTTTTTTTTTAGTCTCTCAGATTGAAAAAACTGATTGTATAGGAGGTAAGCGTGTGAAACACAATTTCCAGAAATAAAACACAGTCCACATGATTCCTCACAAACCTTTCCTTTTTATTATGGGTTAAATCTCATGCACACATAGGCAACAAATTTCACACTGACATAGAGCAGTGGCTCCAAGGAATCTGTGCAGGAATCCGATTAGAATCTGCCTGTGTACTTCAGGAAAGAAAACATCCATTATGGCAGAAGCTTTAGTAGCTTCAGTAGTAGCTTCATGTTTTCCATCTTCAGAGTGCCGCTGAACCATCAAGCGCAGAGTACCAGCACTTGGCTAATTATTGGGTCTAATTCACACACTGCACTACCAAACGCCTTTTGTTGAGGGTTTGTCATGCTTTAGTGGAAATCAATGCCATTCTCCCCTATCTGCATGGTTCAGTTGGTCTGCACTCTGCAGGGCTTTCCAAATCCCCTTTAACTGTATACAATGTCACTAATGTTTACTTTTTGGGGGTAAATTTGTGGTTTTGGTATTACAGAAAATGAGAAAGGGGCTGTTTCCATGCAGGCCAGCGGAGGTTGGAAGCATAAACATGCAAATAGTAGAAGTAAAGACGAATGTTTCTAGAGTTTCCTCTTATGAAGCTGAGGGCTCCCTGATAAATGCATTCCTCAAGATATTAGAGGGCAAAAACTTCCTGAGTACCATGAGATATTAAGTAGGTAGGTGGTCTTTGGTGGTATTATCAGCTCATACGTAAAGCAGTAAGATAAAAAACTCAGAATGCACAGCTTACAAATGAGAAGATAGATGTCATCATTGATTGCTGTCCATCTTCAGGCTTGGCTTAAGAAGGTTTTTGTCCACAGTGAACACTGAGCTGCAAATGGCCTTTAGCGCAAGATTCTCAGCAGCCAGGGTGGGAGAAAAAGGGCTTATCAGAAGGGCTACAGTTACAACAGAGAAGCAACAGCAAAATAAAAATCCTCAACTTTCTGTCATGGCCAAAAGTGTTTTCATAGTTACAAATATATGAGAAGACTAACTGAATTCTTGAGCTGATATTAATGTGCGGCAAGCTCAAACGCAGTTAAATAACCACTTTAAAGACAACTAAAGTGGTTAGTTGTTTTATGTTTTCAACTTATTGTTTTATATTATTATTTTATCTTTATTTCTGGTTTTGTTTTGATTTTTATCTGTGAAAAGTGCTATATAAATACCTTTTACTTACTTAACTAGTTCAGTAGCAGATTTGAGATTTCATTTCTCCCATTTTTTATGACAATATCAACAGCTGCTAGTTCTTGAAACAAGATGAGACAGAGCATGTTGTTACATAACAAACCAAAGAGAATAAAATCCACTCAATGGAGACCTTGTGTGTCCAAGCAGTATGATAGAATCATCTTATTCCATTGATTAGAAGAGATTTTCTGATTGCACAACCAAACTGCCCGTGCTCGAGGCTCAGAAAAGTTCAAACAGCAGAATTTTTGAGTTGCTTAATCGTTCAGTGCATGATCGTACATGCCACCTTAGACCTGTGGACGGGAAAGCCATTATTTTTTAACTTGCATAATGAAAACCCTCTATTTGTATCTAAATCCAGAGCTTTAAAACTGAGGACAACATTTCAAAGTAACTGGAGAGCAAAGAGACTGTCGACATGTGATGTGCATCCTGAGGTTCCACAGTAAAAGGTGGAATAAGCTCCAGCTCCTCCATGACACTGAATTAAATAAGCAGTTAAGATGGCGGAAGGATGGATAAAAATGGGACTCTGACACAGCGATGTTGAACCAATGTTACATCACAGGCCACATAAGCCCGCTTTAATGTTAAGTGGGCTGGACCAGTTGAAATTCCCCTTTCCGTCAGTGGAAAGACATTTAGCTAAACATTTAATCCCTGAGATGTCTTAGTATAAGAAAAAAAAAGTACATGACACATGTTGAATATGTTAAGTTACAGAAAAAGTTCTGGTAGCTATTACTGTTGACCCACTGTTAAAAAAAACACACAAGCCAACTTAAATTTCTATAGTGGATAAACCGGAACTTTTGTCATTTAATTGTTTATCTATAACATATCAATTGGGTGTAGTATGAAAGGAAATGGGGGAGTTCTTTATCCAAAGAAAAAGCTGTAGAAGTTATGAAAATACAGTTAAAAGTTCAAAATCTATGCACTTATAATTTCCAAAGCGTTCATTGGGCTGGATTGGAGTCTTTGCCAGGCCAATTCTGGCCCCCCTGGCCTTATGTATGACACCCTTGCTCTAAAGTCTCTCAAAAGAAGTGACTTGTAAATATTCCGCACAGGGTGATGCTTTAGTTAAAAGCACGCTCAGGAACCTTGTTGATACTTTTCAACCACAAGGAGCTTGTAACATGTGGCAAAAAAAATAAAAAAAATTGAACCTTAATTATTATTTTTTTAATGATGAGATAAATGAGCTGGGATTATTTTCTAACATGTACCTTTTCCTAAAGTGAAGAAAGACATTATTATTTCATTGACTGCATGATATAAAAAATAATATGACTCAATAATAATTACAGCTCATCTTTACTGTCCCTTTTTCCTTTTTACACTTTGATCATACACAGCAGGTCTGAGTGACAGGCAGGGCTATTTAAACAACATCCCCGCTTTCGCTTAGGCTGGTTTGGGTTTCTCCATCGCTGCTGCACTCCGAGCTCTGCTGTAGCCGCTCGAGTTTGCGCGCCCCTCCGAGTGATACTTCCACCCCGGAGACGTTTACATCCAGCAGGCTCTGCAGGTGTTTAATATAGTCAATGGCCGCACGAAGCGTCTCCACCTTGCTGAGCCGTTTGTCGTCGAATTCGTGAGGCAGGTGCTCCCGGAGGCGCGCGTAACCCTCGTTTACGCAGCGCACCCGGTGCCGTTCCCGTTCGTTCCTTTTCCGGATAAACGCGGGCTCGAAAGAGTAATCGCACACACCGAGGGGTCCGTGAAAGGGGATGTAGGAGAATCGTCTGCAGGGTAACCTCTGTCCGTGCCCGGGGTCAAAGTAGGCGTCCAGGTGGCAGGGCAGTCCAAGGCGAAGCGCGTCTTGACAGTGCGCTCCGCTGTTGTCCATGGAAATGCCGTGGAGAGCCAGCGGACGGACGAGTGAAATGTGCTCCATCATCTCCTGACTGTGGTAAGCCATTCTGCTGGAATAACAAGAAAAAATATATATTTTTATCATACAGTCAGAAGGTATTACACTTATTCAAACCATCCAGCACCAAATGAATCGTTTCAACTCACCTCGTCAGAGCCTCCTTACAACAACCATCACTGGTGTGTGTGCGAGAGTTTCCTTCTAAATTTTGCTGATGAAACGTGTTATCTTAACAAAAAAAGAAAGAAAGAAAGAAAGAAAGAAAGAAAAGAAAACAACAATAAAGTCGGCTGCCTTCGATGTAGTCAGTGACAGCTTGTTTGGTGGGGGTTTTGAGGCTGCTGACATGGGTGGGTGTGATCCTGGGCGGAGATGAAGCCATGTAGCTTTTCTCATCAAGATAAAATTGTTTACACAACGTTTTCTTCCTTCCGCTGACAGTGTGAAGCAGTTCTCAGCAGGACAAAAAAAGATTGGAAAATGTTATTGATTTATAACTAATTTTCATTGTAAGTTATTCAACAATTAGCTTCATTGATGTTGATTAGGATTTATTTGGCATATTTTGGGATAAAAGATCCCAAAGTCGTCTATCTTTGTTTTCTTATTTCTTTTTAATAATGACAATAGCTGATTTGTGCAAGTGACTATATGTGCTTGAAGTCCTAATCCAACAACAAAATGTGAGTTGAAGATAGCATTCGTATGTAAAACCACTCATGAAACATCATAACAAGTTATTTGTTCAGTATGACAGCATTCAATCTTTCAGTGGCAAGAAAATTGGAAGAAATAAGACCTACAACACCACCTGGGAAATTGGACCCTGGGAAACTAATTTAATAAATGTGAACCTCATTACCAACTGGTAGTAAAAGCACACACACTCCTCAACGTCAAGGCAAAGGAGTGTAAGATTAATTTCAAGTTTATCTGACAAATCAGTAAATCAAGAATAAGACTGGAGCAGCAATAGAAGAAGAAAAATCCCAACCTAAACAAACCCCATAGAATTAGATCATTAAAATATTACTTTATTATAGTGTTTTTATTTAAAAGAAGAAGAAAATGTGTCTTAGAATGCTGAAGAGTGTAAATAAGCAGCTACACTATACTAAACAGTAAAAACAAGAAATTTTCTGTCATTTAATTTTCTATTACTTAATTACTTGGCTGTGTGTGTGTGTGTGTGTGTGTGTGTGTGTGTGTGTGTGTGTGGGTGGGGACCAAAATTTTAAATTTACTATACTGGTGGGGACCAACAGCCCTCGAGGGGACCAAAATCCAGGTCCCCACGGGGTTGAAGGCATTTTTCACACTCAAAATGTGGTTTTAGTGTTAGGGTTAGGTTTAGGGTAAGGGTTAGGGTTAGGTGTTCATTTTTGTAGGGTAAGCGGCTAGAGAAAGCATCATGTCAATGGGAGGTCCCAACGAGGTTAGCAAACCAGATACGTGTGTGTGGGTGGGGTTCTTTATTAGCAGGAAAAGCTGGAAATCTTATAAAAATACAATTAAAAGAACAAAACTTTATACTGACCAGCGTACCAGATTGGAGTCTTTGCTGGGCCGATTCTGGTCCCCGGGCCTTATGTTTGACTTCCGAACTACAGCCTCTGTGCCGTGTTCCTACTCCCCAACATCATTTCCTGGGCAGCTAAACAATCACCAAGGGAAACAAAATGAAGCAAATGAGCGTTTCCCAGTTACAAGAAAAAACATTAAACAGCATCATATTATTAAAAACTAAAGGTGAACTAGGAGGAGGTTATCCCTCTTACTGACCTGTGATCAGCCGACGCGCCTCCATCCTTCCATGCTACGGCGCATGCGCCGGGAGGCAGTACCGTCATGGCGGTATTGTGTTGGTATGTTGTTGTTTTCACGGTGTTTTCCTTTTAAAATCATCAGCGTTTCAGCAACGAAGCAAAACTTTCGGATGTGTCGAGTTACACGTGTGATACTGGCCGGCAGAAACAGCTCGAACACTGCGGCCAGTCCGGAGATGTGGGGCTAACTAGCTAGCTAGTTGCAAAGCTTCTTTTTTGTCTGTTAACGTTGACTTTAGTTTTAGCTTCTTTGTCAGTGTCATGCGCTTTAATTTGCAGGGACAGACATGTAGGAGCACCACTCAGATGTACACGGCTACTGCAGGACCTCAGTTGTTAAATTCAGGTAAGTTTGTGCCCTTTGTACTTAATCTGTGTGCACATTGTGTGCTTTCTGTTCATTACTTAAACTTCAGAAAAAAAGACGTTCGCGAGATTGATACAATAACCTTTTCACCCGCCCCCCTCCAAAATCTGCGTATGTGTGTATGTTAGCTGGCTTTCTGGCTAAACGCTCAGGCTGCCTCTGATGTTGACTCTCCAGGATGAATGACATGAACCTCAGTCCTGTGGGCATGGACCAGCTCAGCGTGCCCTCAGTGAGCGCCAGCCACCTGGGTCTGCCCACCTCCCCCACACACAATCCCATTCCCACTCCAGGTATGGAAGACGCTGCCTACTGCTCTAAATGCTATAGCTGGGAACACATTAGACCAACCCCGGTGATCTGTGAAGGTGTCGTCACATTTTGTCCTTTATAAACAAATTATACTCACTCCAGCTATTCTGCTTTTAGTTCTGATTTCTGGAAGGCCCACTAAGGGGAAAAAGTCACAAAGCATGTTGTAATAATTATATCTTATTGTTAAACAAAGTTAGAATTCTAAGATATTTAGTTTTGTGTTCTAACTTATACTTGGAAAATACTCATTAGAAGTTACACTTGCACTTAGATTTTTCTGATAATACATGCTTTTACTTTAGTAATTAACTGATTATCAGAGGGAATCTTTTAATATTACTGTGCCTTGTAGACATTTTGATGCTTTTATTCGGATTCTCTATATCTGGAAAAATGCGGAAGTATTTTCTGTGCCTCTCTCCAGCGTAAATTCAGGCGTCACGTGCTTGATCCCTGTTAATGAAGGTATCAAGCCTGAAAACACCCTGGCAATCCTCACATATTTTAGAGTTACAAAATGGGTTGTGTAGAGGCTTGCTCAGACTCTTGGGGCATACATGAATGTGTCCAGATTTCTGTTGTCAGCGTTAACCCGGTTTCATGAACTAATTAAACAGGTATTGACAGTTATCTTTCACTCTTTTCTAGCTGGAGTATAAAATGTGTTTCTTTGCACATAGATCATATTTTTCATTTGCTTTTTTCTTGTCTCAAGCTTCAGTGTGTGATTACGTGTTCTTTGGTTTGGGAGTTTAGGTATGCCAGTGGCTATCCCCAGTCTGGGTCCTTCCCTTGGTTCTCTCCCTTCAGCCTTGTCTCTGATGCTCCCCATGGGTCCACTGAGTGACAGAGGGGTGATGTGCGGCCTGCCGGAAAGGAATTACTCCTTGCCCCCTCCACCATACCCCCACCTGGAAAGCAGCTACTTCCGACACATACTGCCAGGTGGGTTAAGATTTCTCAAAGTACTCGTCTGGAAGAGAGAGCAATGTTTCATTTAAGTTGTATATCCCACACTGTCTCTGTCTTTGATCTACAGGTATTCTGTCCTACTTGGCAGACCGTCCTCCACCTCAGTATATTCATCCCAGCAGCCTTAACATGGATGGGACCCTGTCTGTGCCCAGCAACAGTTCCTCAGGTCTGGACCCCTACAGTGGCCCCGGAGGCCCGCTTGAGCAGGGCCTGGTGCCCATGGACTCCAGACAAGTCAGTGGTCAGGCAGACCTTCACCAGACAGGTGCTCATGAGCTGGACTCTACAGGGCTGGCCATGGAGTCACGTGTCAGCAGTCCCATGTCTCCTGAACGGATGGGGGAGGATTTAGCCTCAATGGATGGAGTCGGAGTAGTGCCGGTGCCTGATACTCAACAGCAGCTCGGAGGGGGAAGGCAGGCCCAGGCTCACGAGGGCCTGACAGGGGTGGACTCTTCTGGTGGGGTGATGTCCCTGCATGGACCCCCCGTGCTCGAATTGCCAGTTGTAATGGAACAGGATCACATGGGGGGACGAGTGGGCAACTCGGGGGGAGGGGGAACAGGAGGACTTGGGGAGCAGCTCCACGCAAACGGGGAGCTGAACTCAGGCGTAGTAAGTGTGGTACTCACCGGCTCCATGGCCAACCAGAACCAGCTGGAGCCCGTGTCTCTGCATGGACACTCTGGGATGGGGCTGGAGGCTGTTAACGTGTCCCCCATCACTGCTGAGGTTTCTCTGGGGCCGGAAAACAACCTGGTGCTGGTGAACTCGACGCTGCAGCTCGAGGATTCCTCTTCCAACAAGGAGAACATGGTCAACGCATACAGCATCTGTGAGTTTCTAATTTTAAGTCTCTTATCCATGAAAAGATGGATGCAAGTAAAATCGATAGCTTAGGGAGAAATCTTTAAAGCTAATGTGCAGTTTTGCTTTAGGGTGCACACTGTGTGAGTGCTCATATACCTCAGACTGTCCTGAGCATGGCCCAGTCACTTTCATCCCAGATGCTCCCATCCAAAGCCGGGCTCGTCTCTCGCTCCCACGTCCACTGTGCCTGCGTGTCTCTGTTGCCGACGAACCACTCGGTAAGAAAAGAAACTCCTTTAAATATGGTTTTGGTGATGATTAATGAGGACAGACCTTAAATGTTACTCTAATCTCATGTTTAAATGTGCGTGTGGTCCCACTCACAGGAGTTTTTGCACGGGACGTCATTCCACCAAGGACCTGTTTTGGTCCAATGGTCGGCCAGCATTGTAGCAACGTGGACCTCTCTGATTGGCCGGAAAAGGACACACCTCAAATATGGAAGGTTAATCTTGTGACCCTTTGTTAGGAGTGCAGTTGTCACATCCAATACAAAACCACGATGAAAGCGTGGGAACGGATGATTAACAAGCTTTTCTGTCACAGATGTACCACAACAATGTGCTAGAGTTCTGCATCGTGACAACAGATGAGAACGAATGCAATTGGATGATGTTTGTCCGCAAAGCTAGGTGAATGCTCGTTTTTTTTATATGCCATTGTTGCCTACATTACCCACAATGCAAATTAAAATTAACACGTTTTTGTTTGTGTGTCCAGGACACATGAAGAGCAGAATCTGGTGGCGTACCCTGCCAACGGTAAACTCTTCTTCTGCACAACCACTGAGATCCACCCGGACCAGGAGCTGCTGTTCTATTACAGCAGAGACTACTGCAGGCTGATGGGTGAGCGGAGATGAAGAAAAGAAACTCCTATGTCTTTTCTTTTCTGTCCAACCCTCTGTATAAAGTTAAGGAACCCTCATTTAGTACGAGTGTGAGTAAACAGCTGGACCCATTGTCTGACCCTACACTGGTGCAGTGGGCCCTAGGTACCTCCTGGTACACAATAATTAATAACAATAATGTAGTGAGAGTATGCAGGCAGTTCCTGGAGGATGAAGGAGTTGATACCATTGACTGGCCACACTCTCAACTCTTCAACTTCCTTTTCTTTGGTTCACAGGTGTTCCTCAGGTACCCGAGGGTCAAATCTGCCAGTGTGGCAAAGAGTGCTCCTCCTTCTCTGAGCTTAAGTCTCATCTTGGCAGCCATAACAGTAACCACAGCCACACCCAGCCTCCACACAGCCACAGCCCATCACAGCAGGACCACAATCAACAACAACCACCAACTCAGCAGCAACAGCAGCAGGAGCGGCAGCCACAGCAACACTCTCACCAGGAAGAGAAGGTGACAAATGAAACCTCCAGCTCCTCCTCTTCCCCGTGGCCCTGTCACAACCCTGCTGCAGGGCAGACAAACACTGACAACTGCACCAGCAGCGGGGGCAGCAGTGAAAGAAACTCTGATAACATTACCTCCAGGGCGAAAGGTCAGGGCCACGTGCGGGAGAAGAAATTCAAATGCAGCATGTGTACCCGGGCGTTCATTACATCCACTAAACTCAAGGTGCACTTCATGGGCCACGTGGGGATGAAACCTCACAAGTGCGAGTACTGTAGCAAGGCCTTCAGCGACCCCAGCAACCTCAGGATGCACCTGAAGATTCACACAGGTAGGTACAGCGTAAATGGTGTAACTTCAGATGCTCGGCACACAGACTGATTAACACACGCACATGTTTTCGCACTGACAGGTCAGAAGAACTACAGATGCACAGTCTGCGAGAAGTCGTTCACCCAGAAGTCCCACGTGGCGTCGCACATGCTCATCCACACCGGTGCGGAGAAGCTCAAGTGTGACCTCTGCGATCGAGCGTTCATCAGGAAACACGACCTGAAGCAGCACATGTTCTCTCACACACAGTGCGTCACTTCATTGTTTTAAAAGTCAACAGATGGATTGTACTCTCAGAATCTAAAGTGTCTAATACTTGTTTTTAAATCTCCTTCATCTCTCAACGACAGCGAGCGACGGATTCAGTGCCCAAAGTGCAACAAACACTTCCTCAAGACCAACCACCTGAAGAAACACATGAACTCTCACGAGGGCCGCCGAGACTTTGTGTGCGAGAAGTGCAACAAAGCCTTCCTCACCAAATACCACCTCACGCGCCACCTCAAGATCTGCAAAGGGCCCAAGACAGAAAGGGGGTCCCGCAAGGAGCAGGACGCTGACGACGAAGACGAGGAAGAGGAGGAGGAGGAGGAGGAGGATGACGACAGAAGAGGAAGAGAGAGACTGGTTGATTCAGCCAATAGCGAAGACTGCGGTTTAGATGTCGGAGGATATAACTCTGAAAAGTCCCTGTCACCCCCTCATTGACAACACTGTGCCTGTTGAGATGTTTTATTTATTTTACTTCACTAAACTATCGATGTTTACCTCTCGTTTTGCCAAATATAACTTTCTGAAAATATAATAACATATTTGGCCATCAGTACAATTAAACTGCCACATTTTTGTCTAGTTTCTCACAAGAGCTGCTAAAATAATCTGAGATCTGACTGTATATCAGTAACACTTTTCTCTCTTCTCATGACTCAGGCCTGTGTAATATTACTAGTTTTCGGGTTTCATATAAGCTATCATTTTTATTCATTATTTTTCCCTTAATCTTAATTCCTCAACTCACTCAGTAATGTGGCTGATAAGCCTTTTTTGCTGCACGGTAATATGGTTGGCATTTATGGTGTATTATCCCACACTGAGTGTTAAAGTAATGTTGCAGCTCCATACTGTGTGATGCATATTTTAATAAACGAACAGCTGTGTTATAGAGCAGACTGATAGATTTTTTTTTCTATGTGTTCTCATCTCATTAAGTTGCAAAGAAAATTTGGCAACTTTTTTCAAAATCCTGCAAATCTGATAACTCAAGGACATCACCTAGGACTTTCGAATTTATACCATGCGCACTTTACTAAGAGGGTAAGGGGGTAGCGCTGCTGACGTCAGCATTTTTTTTTTTACGTCAAATCTTCTTGAGGATTTCCCTCTTGAGTTATCAAATTTGCAAGATTTTCAGAAAACTTGACCTTAAGGTCCAGGTCACCGAGATTTTAACACCTCTGAGATTTTTAAGTGATGCACCTATGGTATAGATTTGAAAATCCTTAATCGCGTTCTTCTCAAGTTGGGTGTCCATGCTACCTGTCTGCCCGCCTGCCAACAATACTTCATCAGCCTTCTACAGCAGACGGGTAAAAGTGAGTCTTGTGACTAGGAAAATCGTAGCGTTCGCTCACTGGTTGCGCTGATTTTTGTTTTTGCCTTCTGTAACTGACCACTTTAGATTGTAGGGCAATTGCACAGGTTGCCTGGTGGGAGGCAACATGTCTCCAAACTGACTGCAGTCACTCGCCCCATAATTTTAAAGTGCAAACTGATTCCCCACACACTGCAGTCAGTCTGAGCCAGCTACAGCAGATGAGCCCAACTTTTGGTTTGTCAAATTGCCTTTGTATTAGGGACTCAACTCAACTGGCTTTCAACTCAATTCTCACTATATATGTAAAAGCAAGGTTGCTGAGTGCCTATGTCATTCTGCAGTTAAACAACCTATTAGTGGAGGAATTTCAACATTCGCACACATTCAGCGCTTAAGGACAAACCTTTCCTTTTCTACCGCACATGGGACCCCTTTTTGGCCTATCTGGACACTCTTTCCGCTCAGAGGTTGAGATTGGGCTTATAGGATTTGGCCTGGCAACAAAGGGACGATTCCTAGCCTTTTCTTTTTTCTATTGTTATTATTATTATTATTATTATTTTTATTTTTATTTTTTGGACTCCCATGAACTCCATACATCTAGGTACATCTTTGTCCTGTGTATGCATATGTTCGTGACTGTTGTTTTCCTGCTTTGCAATAAAAAGTAAAAAAAACAAAAAACATTCATATTCCAATGGATGCATTGGAGAGAAACTTGGGGTTAGTATCTTGCCCAAGGATATTTGGCATACAGACTGGAGCAGCCTGGGATTGAACCACCAACTTTCCAATTTGTAAATGTACTTCCTGAGCTACAGCCACCCCTACTTAATGTCAATTCCAGTGAATAAAGACAGCAATAGATTCTTTTTTAAATCACAGCTAATCAGTGGTGCTAGTTTCAGTCATCATGCAAATGTACTGTTTATAAGATTGGGGAAACCTGCAGTCAGCTGAGACTGAGGAAGTCACTTGGATGAGTGACAAAACGTTTCTCCCGCTGAAAACGCTACGTCCAGGTGAACAGAATCAACTTTTGGGGAGCTAATCACAATATTTCCATAAACAGATTGCATTTAATTGCCAGTTTGATTTCATTGAATGCAAGCTAATTGGAACCAGACTGACTGCTCTGAAGAGAACTCACTGTGACCTGGTCCCCATCTTTGAAGCAACCACTTCAAAATACCAACTTAAACCATTGTCCCCTCAGTGATTTCTCACAGTCCAGGTCCTGAGGTGGCAAAGCAGCCCAAAACCATGATGCTCCCTCCACCGTGCTCTACAGTGGGGATGAGGCTTTGCTGCTGATGTCCCGTGCCTTTTCCCCTCCAAACAGTGTTGTATATTTTTGTTTCTCCGGTTTTTTGTTTTGTTTTTTACAACTCTTCCAGGGTTGTTTCTTGAGCTCTTCTTGTAATCTTTACAGGACACCCTCTAAAGAGAGTAGCAGCAACAGTCATGTAGCTATCAACAGTTTGTCATAATGTGAATTGATGATGATTCTTTTGTTCATTTTTCCACCAATGTGAATCTCTGTAGTTCTTAATAAGTGATCAATTACTGGTTGTAGCAGTTGGCTGCCCCTCCCTGAGCCTGGCTCAGTTTCTTCCTGTTAAAAGTACATTTTTCTTCCCACTGTCGCCAACTGCTAACTCATAGGGGGTCGTGTGATTGTTGGGGTTTTCTTGCTAATAATATAAATATAAAACACCTTGAGGCAAATAGTTTTGTGACTTAGTGCTATATAAATTACACTAAAATGAATGTAATTAAAACTGAGACATGAGCTAGTCTCTCAAATTTGTAAGGCTTTATTATAATGAGATTCCTTTGCTTCAAGTGTCTTTTTGAGAAGTCCTAAACACAGAGGCTCACTTATTGCACTTACTCAGTGCATTCAGTAAAGGAAAAAAATACATTTGCTCATGTGGTATCAGTTTAGTCAGGTTGTGTCCATCCATTTCAGACTGTATCTCCAAGCATGGAAACATATTTCATAAAGAATGAATGCAGTGATCCAGGTGTATCTGTTATTCAACTGTAAGTCTACATACAACTGAATGTATTGACAAGGTCTCTTACAGTTAGTGTCTGTACAGCACATTCAACACATCACTCAAGTTATTAAAAAACTTTCCAGTCAGGCTGGTTCCCTGTACTGCACACAAAGCAAAGAAACAAATAATGTATCATTTAGTATCATTTATTAATTTAAATACATATTTACATGCAAATAACTGTATGACATCTAGTTAAATGTAAGTTTGGGGTGTAATACACGTGTAAGCTTATAGTCAGCAGTTCTTCAGTGCATGGAGTTGATTGAGGAGAGCATGTTTTTCCTGTTCTAACAAGGATATTTGACAGTTCTTGTTCCTCACCTCCTGTTAAACAGGAAAAATGACAATGTTACACAAAGGGACAAATCATAAGAATGCTGATGGAAAACTTATTTATGTAACTATATTAAAAGCTGTTAAAGAAGATGTTTCAATATTTCATTAAAATCTATTTCTTCTACCTCCTTGAGGGTTGTTACTTTACCTGAGTCAGTACTGAGTTGTGCCACCGGAGGTCACTGTCTGCCACTGCTTCAAGCAGAGAGGGGTTGCTGCTGGTCATGGCGTTGGGCTCACTCATCACAGAGCCCAGAGAACCGTTCACCCGCTGGATACGAGACCTGAGGACGCAGGAGCGAGCCTGAGGACAGGCACACGGAACTGTTAGTGGGCTTAGAAACACCCGAATGGATGCCAAGCATAAGTCTCATCATCGTGATTGGTGAGGAATGCTCTCACTAACAGATGAAAATTAAATAGATGCTTAAAATGATGTCATTACAGGAAATGTTTGTCGTTTGGGAATGAGGCTGAACTCTTGCACATATTCTCAGATATTCACCACTAAACCTGGATTCTGTGCATGCTAAAATCTATGGCAAGGCCTGATGCAACTTCCATCCTTCATCCTCAACAATAAGGCAGCCAGTTGTGATTCATGTTGCTTTTATACCACCATACGAAGTGTTACAATTATGAGCCTTTTCGAAGTCAGAAGGAAGTTAAGACTTTAATCATCCATCGTTCTTAAAACACGACAGCCTCATGTCAGTAAAATCAAAGAGGCCCTTCTCTGTACCTCTGCTCCATCTTCATTTCTGGAGACAAACCCACTTCTGCTCTCAATGCTATCCTGCCAAGCCCCGTTCTCCTCCAGCCGCTGGAGATACCAGAGCCGAGCCTTCTCCAGAATCTCCAGACCAGACCACAGAGCGTCCTTCTCCTTCTCCAGATCCTTCAACCGTTTAATCTGAAACACAAAAAAGCCAAATGAAATGGAAAACTTTGGATTTGCGCTGAGTTATATGATAGAACCAGTTTTGGTATGTCCCTGTGTACTAGGCTAACATGTTTGACCTTCAGTCTCATGTATAGAAACATGTAAACCAGAGGCCCTGAGGCACTGTGTACCAGGCAACACTGAGCAGCAGGGGGGCTTTAGCTATTTTGTCTATGCCCAGTGGGGTTACAGGCTCTTTAAATAGGCTGATACAATAGACACACAATGTTAAAGCCCCCCAGAGGAACATGACATGTGGCGGTTTAGATTCATGACTTTTAGAACATTAGAGTCACTGTAATCTCAACGACAGTGAGGCACAAAAGAAAAACATCAGAAACTCATGTGGTTTAAGTAGATGAACTGACGCTATTGTCTATTTTAGAGTTAACAGTCTAAATTTATTCTGGGTCGGCTGCTGATCGTTAGTAGATTTACAGCTAACGGAAAACTGGTTACACTGAGCCTTCAACAGGAAGCTGCGAAGATCGAGCTTGACATGTGGGAATGTGTCACTGGGATGACTGTAGAGTCACGCAACACGTGCTCTCCCCGAATACAGCAAAGATAGAAATGACTGAGCGCAACATGACTCAAACACGCACTTTATACAAACAACCATGTGCATCACATTTACCTGAAAATTCCACTTATCTGAAAAAGGCACAGTGAGTGAGTTTGCCGTTCAAATGGAAAACAAATTTAAAAAGCTAGAAGCGTTAATGATACATGCTCTTAATCTGAATATTACTAACATGACCTCTTAATCCATAGCTGTCAACTTTATGTTATCAGTTTGTCACATATGATTCAGTTATGATAGTTAACCAAAATGTACATTATGAAAACATTCAACTCTCTGAGAGCCTTGAGAAAAATGACATCAGTTTCAACATTATCTGCAAGTTTGCCACATTCAGTCGGCTTACTGTTATCACAAAGAAACACTACTGTTGTACATTTAAAAAGAAAGAAAGAAAAGAAAGGAGAAAGCATATATGCTCCTGCTGTTTTCATAATTTGCAAAACCAACCACTGGGCTGGTTAGCCGTTAGCTCTGGAAGTGAGAAAACATGCACATTTGCTCTATAGTTTTCTCTGTTTTCTTGTCTCAAACATGTTTCTGTTATTGTTTAAAGGACACCATAAGACTTGACTATTTGTATAGGATCGTGCCGTGCCCTCAACCCCTAGAGAATTTACATTTTTCCAATTAGAAAATGTGAAACTCATGAGAAGTAAAAAAGGTGGTGAGCGTGATTTTTTATGCTAAACATACTGACATTAACAGAACACCACAACAGAACAACTGCAAAATATCATCGCACTTCCATAGACAGTATCAAAGATGGATGTAGTCACCATGATGTCCCCCAATGGTTTTGGACTCAGCTGCTAATATATATGGAAGAAAGGGTGGAGCCCTAATTTATCAGCTAACTCTAGCTAGCTTGGCTAAACAGTTTGCATTCACAAACTGTTTGGGTGCAGGAATACAGTAATTAAGCTAATTAATGCTAAGACTAACAAGCCAATTATACAGGCGGATGAGTTATTAAAAAGAGTTGGCATGAGGGGAGAAAACTATCCACAGAGGCCCAAACTCTATTTTGTACCAGGCTGTAAATTTGCTTTTTAATCTCTTAATTTGGACCTTTTAACATATAGTCTGTGGAGATCGACTTCATTTTGGAGCCTGCCTCAAGTGGCAGCTACAGGAACTGCAGTTTTTGCCACTTTTTCTGCTCTGGAGTTTGCCCCTTGGTAGCACCTATTAAACTTCTCTCCCGTGGATAAAATTATAATGGAAGCACTGTTTAAAATATAGTTTTTGTTCTTAACTTTCTTTTTAATTATCAGCTGAATAGTGACTGATATCACTGCACAGATATCAGGCTGATCTTATTTTTGATGCCTGGTGTGATTTTCTGATGGTTGTGTTGTGTTGCAGGGTACACCATCAAGACTATAGCTGTAATAACTAACTACAAACTATTTCAATAGTCAATCGATTGTTTTGCTAATTAGGTCATTTGACATAGGTTGCAGGAGTTTGTTACTTATTATTTGGCTCATAAGCATAAACCTTTTTTTTTCTTAAATGTTAATAATGCAATAATAGGATAGTTTAGAAATGCTGTCATCACATATTTTATTCAGCAGAGCAGCTCCAACATTTATCTCAGCACTGTTTGCAGCACATGCAACAGAGTAGCATCGCAACTGAACAGAGGGTGGTGCATCTTCATTATATGAATCCAAAATATGTCTTTTCAACTAACAAAGCCATTCCCCAGTGGTGTGTCGAGGCACACTTGTGCTGTGAGGCAAGTCTAGCTGTGTGTTGGAATTTAATAACAGTCAGACCTTATTACTGCCAGACAAAAAGATATGGATGAATTGTTAATTCACTGTTTCATTACTTTGCAAGCAGTGATTGCCCAAGGCAAATCATACATCCTATCATATTCTTTAAAAAACAACAACACCCTTTTGCACAAATGCCAAAAGTTGGATGTTGTTACAGCACGACACATGAAAAACCTGACTGACAGTGAGAGTAGAGAGCCCTGAGCCGAAGCCTGTCAAGTAACTTGGCTAATACTGCACCAAGCAATCTAAGGAGGCACCTAGAAACCAAAAATTCCTCTTTTGCAAAACTTAGCCTGCTTTAAAAGAGTGCTGAATCTGTGGCAGAAATTGTTTGTTTGATTGTGTCAGGGTGTTGTGCAGGGCTATAGAAGCATGGTACATACCAGCTGAGTTTAACACAAAACAGAATAAACGTAATAAAACCTTAGACAGCAGCAAAAAATGTGCAGATATCACGTTAGTCATACTATTAAAATTGCCTTTGTCTCACAGTGCAATCAAAGAATGAACTGAGGATATCTCATGTGACATGGAATTAGCTTAATGCAGACATGAAGGCTTAAAAATTAAAAATTTGCTTGTCCTATAGCACACCTTGGAAGTTTTTACCTCGTTAAATTTACCTAAAAGGATTAAAAACTTTTTTGCGTGTTAGACTACACTTGTTTTTGCATTGTTTGCTGTCTGTTCAAAGATTAATGAAAAAAACTGTTTAACAATCTCAGTCCTAATCAGCAGATAAGATTTCTGACATCTATGTCCCTGCACTTTAGTTGTTTGTGTTTTTTGGCACTCGTTCCTTGTAGCTTGTAGCTTGTACCGGTTGAACTTACCAGTGAAATATGCTGCCATTTAGCCTAGATAAACTTGTCTTTTTATAAAAATAATATAAAATTAAAAAAAATGGCATACTCGCTTGTCCAAAATGAGTCAAAATAAACACTGAAATGATGGATGCTAGATTCCAGAGAAGTGGGAAAAGTCAGGTTACTGCAGCTTGGCCAAATATACCAAACCGGTGACACTTCCAAAGAGACAGAAGAGGCCATAAACACATCAAAAGCATTTTTAGTGCAACTGTCTGATCATTCATAAAACTGCTGGAAAAAAACAGGGAGACAAAACAGATGATGTAAGTACAGACACACACACACAAAAACACATACAAATACCACCTCTATCCTCACCCATAGGTAGAAGCGAAGTGCGTCCACGCTGCACAGGCTGGTCTTGAGTGGGATGATAACCACAGTGTAGGAGCCAGAGCTGGAGGAACGATAGGCCATGGAGAGCTGATCAGTCACTGACAGCTACTACTACCCCATACAGCTGGGTTGACCGCAAACAACAAACCATAGCTTGCCACTGGCTGACTCAGAATAATACCGCGGGGAGAGAATGAGTGTGCATGAGTGAGAGAGAGAGAGAGAGAGAAGGCAGGACTGGAAAAAAAAAGCAGCACGATACACAGGCACGGGCAGCATGGTGCCCCCGGGGCGACGTGATGAAAAATTCCACATGTCACTGACTGGTTGATCGACAACCAGTGACAAAGAGAGGGAGAACTGGGTTGGAGAGGTGGGGAGACTGGCACTGCGGGATCGAATACGAGAGAAAAGACAACAAAAGGTGAAAAAGCACCCAGCAGGAAATGTGAAAATGAAGCTGCGGATGGGAGATTTGAGGGGAGGATACAGGTGTGGTTACACACTTATGTGTACACTGATGTGTTTCCATCAGTGTCATCACAGCAGGGGGGGCTTGTTTATCCCAAATTTACAGTATAAGGCCGGAGGAGGAAAACAAGGTTGTGTTTCACAAACACTCTGAGGTGGAGTCCAAGAAGAGTCCAAGAAGAAACAAAGAAGTCGTCCCTCAGCTCAAGTAAAATCACACTAATCTGCAGCTAGGTCCAAAGGGAGGGCATGGGCAATTACTTTCTTGTTAGTTTCAGGTGAGCTTTCTGTCCCAACATGTTGCCTGGAATGTGACATAACCTGAGGATGAGAGATCAAGCACAGAGGTGTGGAGCACTGAATGGAGCTGCTAAACAAACTTGACTATGGCGAGTATAGTTCAGACTTTGAGAGCAAGCACAGGAGATAAGGACTTCAGTAGGCTGAGTTTATTGACACTAACATCATTACTATCAGCGCTCAGCTGTTCAGTTAGTCGATGGCAACACAGAAAATCAGCGACACATGTTATTCATTAGTGCCTCAGGCCAAACTGGCTGTTATGGCTCCAACGGCAGCCCTCTTGGAGAGATTTTAGTGCAACTTGTGAGGGAAAAATATATCTATAGAAAGTGAAATCCCCTACTGTGCCCCCTCAGCTTGGTTCTACGATTAACCTCTACAACAATATGTTAAATATATGTTATACTAACATTGTGCAGCAATCACATAACTACGATCACTGAAGGGACAAAACCAAACTTTGGAAGTACCCCTCCTGTTTTTGTGGGAGGGCGTTATGCGTTCAAAAGAGAGAGGACATTCATTAGCTTGTGCAGCTACGCTATACTATGGACAAAAGTACTCCCTTTTAAAGTGGACATGAAACACTACATGCATAAAGGCTAATTTACATCATGGATCCCTGCTCTCAAAAACTGACACAGATGTAACACTGTCTGTGAAGCTGGATTTAAGAAATTAGTGCTTAAAATTAAAATTTTAAGAACATATTTAGCGCCATCTTCTGTCAATGACCTCACCAGGTTGGTTGCTTGCTGCTGATAGACTTACATTAGTTTATGTTAGCTAAGTAGAAACAGAACCAAAAACTCAAACGCTGCAATGAGTTTTATGTTAGTAAGTGGTTTTTCGTTGTCTGGCTAGCTGCATTGAAATGGCAAAATCCAGCTGTTAGCTGTAATGTTTGGGATTGTGAAGCACTTCATAAATGAGACTGTGTGGAGGAGAGCTGAGTGCAGAGGTCTATAGTGCGTAAAAGTTGATAACGCTCGGCTGACTCAGAGCTCCACATCTCCTCTAGCATTAACAGGAACATATAAAAAAACTGTGCATTAGTCTATCAAATCAGTGCTGACTTCCTTTCTTTTGAAACGACCAGCATTGCTTCTTGGCTGATGATGGGCACTAGTCAGATGTGATGATGTCACATGACGGTGAAAGTTAAAAGCTCTGTAAGTGAAGATGTTTCTTCCAGGTGCGGTGGTGCGTGCCTGTAATTCAAGCTAGCTGGAGGATCGTTTGAGCTCAGAGCCTCTGAGCTGCAGTGGACTATGCTGATCGGGTGTCTGCACTAAGTTCGATATCAATATGGTGCTCCTGGGGGAGCCCGAGACCACCATGTCGTCTAAAGAGGGGTGCACTGGCCCAGGTTGGAGACGGAGCAGGTCAAATCCCCTTCTTGCTCAGTAGTGGGATTGAGCTTTGGATAGATGCTGCAGTGCAGCCTGAGCAACACAGCGAGACCCAGTCTTTTTACACTACTTACACCATCATTACACCTGTCTCTGTATCACACAGCAGCTTCATCAACCCTTCTTTGTCTTAAAAAGACAAAGAAGGGTTGTCCAGCTCTGCTTGTCCAGCACCACCTCCACCTGCAATTACATCTTCCACCCTAAATACTCCTGCTGGCCGTTCCAATACATCAGGTCACCGTGCTGTAAATCTGTAACGTCTATTAAAGAAATGGAGGAAATCTTTCCCCAGGGACAAGTTAGACCAAATGATAACTGCTAATGATGTGATGGTTAGCGCTTTGGATTCTGAGTCCAGGGATCAGAGTTCTAAAGTTAGTGAGTTCTAAAGTTAGTGAGCTCTGACTTTGTGAGTCAAGTGTAATTTTTCCCTCTGCTGTCTGCTGTAAGATGAACTTGTCCTCCTGTTAACAACCACAGGTATTATCAATTCTGTAACCTCTGTAACAACAGCATGATGCGAACATTTAAAAGGGCATAGGCAGCCGTCCTGAATTTTTAACTTCACCAAACCACAGCTGTCGACGTGTCAGGATGGCCGAGCGGGCTAAGGCGCTGCGTTCAGGTCGCAGTCTCCCCTGGAGGCGTGGGTTCAAATCCCACTTCTGACAACAACTAACTTGCATGACACTGTTCAAATTGTGTTGTGACAGGGCTAATTTCAAATTGGTGGGTTTTGTAATAATTGACACTATGCTGCAGCTCACATGTACAGCAAAACAAGTCATTAATTGAGTGTCACTAATATATTCACTGACGTCATATAATAACTGTGTAATGTGTACTGTGCTATGTATTTATTAAAGGCACTATTATATACTGGAAGAGTCACTCTCTTTTACACAAATCTGCAAATTTGAAATCACTGGAGCAACTTTATTATTATTTGAGCACTATTGGTAAAATCAGGGATGACCTTTTTTTAAATTTACATAATCAGCTTTATACCATTAAAATGCGAGTTAACCACTCAGTAAAGCTAATATGATTCATTTTGTTTTCCAGCCAACGGCACAATCCTATGATTTCATTCCAGCTAATTTTCTAATGGCATTATTTTGGCAGGCTCTCAAAACATTTCAGGTCATGCTTTGGTTTTAAGGATCCATGGTGTAATGGTTAGCACTTTGGACTTGGATCTGATTTTATGAGATCAAAGTTCTAAGCACCACCCATAATATCATATCTTTAACCTCTGTAACAGTGCCATGTATTGAGGGCTTAAGATGAAGGTATATGATGGCTGTGCAGGCTCAACTCCCACTTCTGTGATCAGGTGTTTTCAATGTGGGAAACACTTGTTCAGATGAACAGGGTGCTACTATTCTTAGCGTTTCTCTGACAAAACACATTTGAGATCTTGCAACTTAGATGTGTTCGCACATTTCTGAAATACACAGCTCTCTTAGTTGCGCACCGTTCATCTCTGTGACAATGAACAGCATCCTAAATAACACCACCATCTTTATTTGAAATGCTTCAGGCAAGAAACTTGCTGTCAGAAGTGGGATTTGAACCCACGCCTCCATAGGAGACTGCAACCTAAACGCAGCGCCTTAGACCGCTCGGCCATCCTGACACAGGAGCACACACGGCTAAATGAAAAATTCCAGACAGCTGCCTATGTCATATTATGCTGTTGTTACCGAGGTTCCAGAGTTGATAATACCTGTGGTGGTTAACGGGAGGAAAAGTTCATCTTACTCTGGAAGACCTGACAAAGTCACAGTTTTTTAGTAAACTTTATTCCCATTTCAAAAAAAGGTGATTAAAACATTGTTTTTAACTGTAGATTACGAGGTTTTAAAATATGGGGGCTGTGATCAATTCAGACAGACAATTTGAAACCCCACAACTATTCCTAGTGCTATCCATTTAGGATCTGAGTCCCATCAGCTTTCTTACAACTTATGTGTGAGAAGTAAATCCATGTTTGCACATTTCTTAAATACACAGTGGTGAATGAAGATATATATATATCATCATCATAGATATATAAGATCCTGGATAATACCAATATCATAATTTGAAAGGCTTCTGGTCAGGAGCAGGATTTTAAACCACGCCTACAAGAGAGAATGCAACCTGAACGCAGCGCTTTAGCTCAGCCAATGAATACTGATTACAGAGAAGCTTGAGCACACTTTTATCAGTGAATATAGATCATAATTTATGCAGCAACAATTCAACAAAAAGTAGTTTTTATTATAGTGTGATGTTCAGAGTTCAGCTATGAGTTTAACAAATTGATTGATCTCAAATGAATAACACTAAACTGAACTGAATCTGAATAATGTATTTAAACTTAATAGCCTTAGAAGCAAATAGCAACTCAAACATGCACACTCATGAATTCCCAATGAACTGTTTCCTGCAAGAGCTAAACGCAACGCCTTAGACCGCTTGGTCATCCGGACTCCAGGTGGTGTGCAATTAGTTATGATGGTAAGCCAAGACAAAAATACTATCCACTTATTCCACCTCCTCACTGAAGGTGCACCTGAATAAGCACAACACATAGCTGCTAGTATTACAAGAATGCACTGAAAACAAGAGGAAAAGAAACAACCTTTGTGGTAGCCACTGGTTCAGGGTCTGCCATCACCGTTTCTCTTATTAAGCTGCTAACAAGGCTGGGATGCAGGCGCTGGTGTGCCTTCAATGAAGCTGTCCCCATCCAGCAGTGCAGCTTCCAATATATTTGTATCGTTGTAGTCTGCCACTATAACACGCACAAACACACACAGGTCATAAATATCCACGGTTGGGATATTCATTGCCCAAAGTTGGGAAAGGAGCAATGAATATAAAGGAATTTAAAATGTAATATAAAAGAATAGATCACAACACAGAGAGGTGTAAGAGAATTTGCATTTGCTTTTGAAGAAGACTCTGGACTCTGTAGATTGTGATAAGGTGGCTGGAAGAAGAAGTGCACAGTACAAGAATTATAAAATACTGGCGTGTGCTAGTTCTACTCCTCAGCCTCCTAGTAGACATGCCTGTGGTATCAGTTTAAAAATCCTGTGTTGCCTTGTTTTGAAGTTATTGCATTCACACAATTTTTAGAAAACTTGACCTCTGACGTCGAGGTCACTGAGATTTGATCTTGTCCAAGATTTTTAGTAGACATGCGTATGATATTAATTTGAAGCTCCTACGTTACCGTGTTGTCGAGTTATCGAGAAACTTAGGCGTCAATGCCGATCGCCCTAATGCCCACCAGGGTGATGACAAAAGCCTGTCAGCCTTTAAGCCTGCCTTTTTGAGGGGTAAAAACAAACAAGCAACACAATTTAAGTCATTAAAGTCATTAAATATCTATGCTACACACCCTGGAAACCCCACACAACTATCATGACATTCATGTACGTGATGACTCAGAAAAAAACAAAACAAAACAAACAATAAAACCTCTTTTAAGCTGTTACTGCAGGCTGCTGGGAGACTGGCTATCACATTCAGTACATACTGTGTTTTATGAAGGTTATGAACAGTAGAGGGAGCTATAAGTCCAAACTCCCTGCTGAAGAGTTCAAACTGTTAAAAGCTGACATTTTGTATTATAGTCTCATAAGACTGTGCCGCAGTAGCTTCAACAAAACACCAGATGGAGCAACACAATTAAGCGCCAACTGAGAGACTTCCTCAAAAGTATGTCAGCTATTTTCAACCTTTCTTCACCCCCATTTTTTTAATGGGGACGTTTTCTTTCATGAGGAACAACATGTTCAAACTATAGCTATTAGAAACTGACTGAACCACTTTTCTTCTCCTAAACGATGAAGATTCAGACAGAAAAGAGGACCAGATAAAGACCCAGAATAGTGATTTCAAAATATTTATATATAAATATTACATTTATTTATATTCCTTTATATAGAAAAGTAACATGTATTTAAATTACAGAGGGAGGATTGTGTGTTCCATCATAAGACCTGTGAGTCTTGCAAAAATGAAGCCTAAAGCTTCATGAGCTCATGATATCCTGAGCAACAGATGGCCCGTTGTCTTGTACACAGCATATATGGTCGTAAGTAAGACAACATATGATCACGAAGGTTTCCTCTGTGGGCTCCCCTGAGGAGGAAATTCACCACATTTATCACATAAACGGTGCAAATTTATTCACACAAGCTGCAATATGTGCATACATGTTTGTAGGTTATTCATATTTAGTCTGAAGTTTCTAGCGCACACACAGACAATTTTATACCCAAACACACAAACACAACAGTAACTCACTTCCTCTCAAAGTGAATCTTTTTAGTCACTACTACTACTTTGTGGCTTAGAGTGGGCCCCTGGTTGCTTCCTGTCTCGCTCTCTCACATACACACTTTCTCACACACATATCTGCTCCCTCGCTGTCACTCCTGTTTTTCATGAATACTTATAGAACTGTTTACAACAACAAAAAAGAAGAAGCAGCTGACATGGACTAAATGGACAGGCCACGGCCCCTCTTTTTAGCGATGTGAAACAGTCATGAGGAGTCACCGTGAAGCAGAATGGAGACATTATTCCCCGCCAAGGAAGCCGGACGCTCCCTTCGCCTCTGCAGCCCAATATCCAGCGCGGGCCACTCTGAGCTCACTGTTCCAGATCATAGTTTTGTGGAATCTTAAACATATTTTCCCCCCAACCCCCCTCAACACACACGCACACTTAAAACCAGTGATGAAAAAAACGACATGTCTTTGCAGTCTCTCAAGGGAGCTCATTACAGACTGGCTCCTCCTTGTCCTAAGAACCAAATCTAAGCAATGGATAGGAATGGAACAAACAAGTGGTTTTGAGTTGAAACTCAATCCTGAATATGATGTGTTCATGCCAAAAATAATATTGCGCAATGAGTTGCAGGAAGTGTGCTTATACATGTACAATATATTGGCTGTAATCTGACCTATTAAGGCCTCATGGATTTAGTTTAGGTATGGGATAGCGCGCCTACGGCAGGCCCTTTTTCTCAGACATTGAGCTTCTTTTTTATTAGAGACTAGATAGTGTCATTACCCTTACTCTTGGAGCTTGGTCAGTTTATTCAACATTGTTCAGGCCCACCAAACTTTAAATGAAAGTTAAGAATTAAAGTTGTCAAAGACACCAAATGTGTCAAACGACACTTTTTTTAACAGCACATTTCAAATGTTGTTGCCCAATCAATGTACTTTACACCACAAGCCACATTCCCCCCTGATTCACACACACACACACACACACACTCCAATTGGCGCCTGAATTGTGCACATACAGTACTTTCTTTATCATAAACACACATCGAGGGCAGTTTATTTTGAGGAGGTTGTTTGAGGCCTTATGAACTTTTCTGTGACAGAACTTAATGTAGAAAAAGATGCTTAAGGAAAATTTAGATCATCACATCACATTGTTTGTTCAGTTTGTTTGCAATATTCTCTGGAGTGTGTCAGTATAATGTAGCAGAGCAGCAAATGGTGAAGTTACTAATGGGTTTGTACAACACTTTGCCAGGAAGGTAAAAAATAGCACCATCATTTCCCCTACAATATTACTCTGAGATAAAGTATGTATTTACATGTACACTTACTGGCAACTATGTTAGGTACAACTGTGAAAATGCTCATTAATGCAAATATCTCATCGACCAATTGCAAGGCAGGAACTTAATGCATTTAATGGTTAAGACGGCCAGCTGAAGTTCAAGGAAAAGTGATTAAAGTGACTTTGAATGTAAAATGGTTGCTGGTGCCAGTCGATCTGGTCTGATTATTTCAAAAACTGCTGATCTGGTAGGATCTCTGGGGTTTATAAGAGAAGGTCTAAAAATGTGAAAATATTCAATGAGTGCCTGTTTTGTGCGTTAAAATGCCTTGTTAATGCCAGAGGTCAGCAGACAATAGTTAGACTGGTTCAAGGTAACAGGATAGAGAGATTAACTCGAACGTGTGTGCTGGCAGGAAAAACTCAAAGCAAGCTACAGCAGCAGAAGACCACACTCCTCTCAGGTAAAAACAGGAAATTAGACCAACATAAATCTGGAACAAGGAAGCCAACACTAACTCTGATAACCACTCCTTACAACCAAGATATGCAAAAGAGCATCACCGAATGTACAACAAACTGAACCCTGAAGCAGATGGGCTACAGCAACAGAAGACCACACTGGGAGACACTCCTGTCAGCTAAGAATAGGAAACTGAGACTACAACTTTCTTAACCTCACCAAAGTTGGACAACAGACGATGAGATGGAGACATCAACCTAAACGTGAAAGCATGGATCCATCCTGCACTGTAGCAAAGAACCTTTGCTACAAAGAATTACGATTCTGAAAGCAAAAGGAGGTTCCAAACCAGTACTAGTGGACTGTGAGTCTATACGGTTATTAACAGATTTATTACACCATAAAAATAAGAAAACACA
The DNA here is from genome assembly GCA_015106755.1 of Etia nguti. Lineage (NCBI taxonomy): Eukaryota > Metazoa > Chordata > Actinopteri > Cichliformes > Cichlidae > Etia > Etia nguti. The sequence continues at coordinate 18,179 of VUQG01019952.1, read as the reverse complement.
AGGACTTCAGAAATGTGTTTAAAAACTTGTTTAAAACTATAAACTGAAAAATTGGACTTTTTTCAGAAATTAGTCAGGCAAAATATTCAACCACTAAAACACATTTGTCTGTTCAGGAATCAGAATCAGAATCAGCATACTTTATTAATCCCTAGGGAAATTATGGGAATGCAAGTAACTCTGATTTGGCTTCTTATTAAAAATAATAATATGCTTTTTTATATTTGTTTTTATTATTTTACCAAAATATATTTCAAGTCAAACATTTGTGTGACAACCAGCGAGCACGAAGGATTTCAGTGATCGACATACGACCTGGTGGTAAACACATTTGAGTGTACCTGAACTGAAGTCCGGAACTTCTGCAAGCAGGCATCCGTCAGCTTCAAAGTGACGAACGATGAGTAAAGCGCTTGCAGTATAGATGCAGCTTTAGACTACAAAACTTCAAGATAAACAGAGTATTACAATATAAAGAGACACAAAGTATGAAATCATTTTAAAAATCACATTTCCAAGCCTAGAACCACTTTTTAAAATCTCATATTATGAGATATTGATCACCAAAAGGTGGAACACATCTTATCATTTACTCTCTCTAATACAAGATATGTTGAAAGGTTCATTCAAGGTTTAGAGGTTGTTCCTAAGCAACCCAGCTGGCCTGCTTACCATGAATACCCTGCGGCCCCAAATCGAGGATTTTTAATACAGACTCCTTGTGCCCCCCTAAAACCCAGAGCCCCCCCTGCCCAGAGTTGGACATCTTAATCAATAATCATCATATCATCATATCATCTGCTCACAAAGTTCAGCAAGAATCTGACTCACACTTAGGTTTGATGATGCTTTTCGTACTTAATTTTACACCTTTTTTTCCCCTCCTGTTTTCCCCAGTCATGGTGTAATACTTCGCTTTAAACTGAGTCATAAAAAACTGGACTCAACAGGTTTCCATTGAAGAGATAAAGATGCAAGCATGCAGATTTCTGATCTGATCGTCTCCGGTGTAAAAGAAAACCCTTTCTGTGAAACAATGAGATTAATCACATCAGCAAAGATTTGTGCCTAATTTGTCACGGCAGCATTGAGATTATTGGGTGCAGACAAGGTTAACAAGCACGCACGCACACCTACACCTATACACACACACACACACACACACACACACACACACACACACTCTTTCTCTCTTTTCAGC
>VUQG01019952.1:0-16947 GCA_015106755.1 Etia nguti | reverse complement strand
CCCCCCCCCCCCAACTCATTCGTCCTCTCAGCCAGCCTGTCACGCACACTTATCGAAACTCACGAACATATTCCATACCCTCTCCTCTTCCCTTTCTCTCTCGCTTCTTTGCACTATTGTCACGCTCACGCACAACCCAGTTCCACACGAGCACATTCAGATGGAAACCAGATGTTCACCAGATGTAGATAAGGGCAAAAGCACAACAGCTGAAGCACCTTTTTTAGCTCAGCTGCAGGGAGCAGAAACAGACAGCCCTCCTGGACTTATGAATGGCACATAAAATATGGCTTCACTTAAGTTTCTTAGATTATTCCATCCAGTTATTCACCATGCAGTCACATTAAGCCTATATGCATTTGCAATATTTCTACTTTTGCTTTGCTTTTATTTAATGTTTCATATCGACTTGCAGTGACTTTTGCTCTAGTTTTGACATTGAAATAACCTCAGTGAAACCAAAACAAGTTCTTCACACACACACACACACACACACGCACACGCACACGCACACACACACAGACACAGACACACACACACACAGGCAGAGATGAAAACAAAGGATCGATTTACAGCAGCCTCGCCCCGCCCATCAGCCTCGTCCTTCCTCCTCCCTCTCCCCACGCCCACAAATATACTCTGCAGGAACAATATTTCAGAGAGGACCGCCTCAGAGAACAGGCTGTTCTTGAAAGAACAAGAAGTACTTTAAGTGTACAGATAAAATGCAAAGTGGGAACACGCTGGGTGCACACTCAGGAAACGGTGCACGAGCCACCGCAAGTCTGAAAAAATAAATCTGAGAGTCTCCTGTCTGTATCTTTTCCCCCCAACGCTAGCCCCTCGAGGAGCCTCCAAAACAAACAAAGTCAGGGTCTCTTTGAGCAAATTTCATCTTAGAGTCATTCACCGTGACAACTAAGTATCCCCTCAGTGAGCAGCTCTAACTAGCTGCCCCCCTGAACCCTCGGTCTCTCTAGACCCATAGCAAACTCTCTCACACATGCTCTTTCAACATAGCACATATATGAAAATAGTATACGACTGACTCCTCCACCCTCTGTGACAACCCCACCTGCTAGATGCTAAATATAGCAGGGCAGTATACTAAGGGAATTACAGTCATAAACAAAGTGGCAAGAACTGCACTGCAGTTTTCAAAGTGTCACTTAAGCCTTTGTAGGTTCCAATGATAAAATGTTAAACTTTACAGCACTAAAACAAGTGTTTAAAACGTGGTAGAAAATCAGTTTGGGTTTCTGTGGATAGCCCCCTCCCCCACTCCATAACCACTCTGAATGAGGTGATTTTTTTTCCACATTCACTTGGATAATTGCGCTAGCAGGTCTGACAGGTGTCCCTGCTGTCAGGGACCCTTTTACTCTGTGTTCTGCTGGACTCTTTTAGGTCATTTTAAAAGGATTATTTAACTTCACGTGTCGTACAACCCATCCAAGAAGTTTGTCAAACTTTTTGCATTAACTTCCAGTAGATGCTTTAATTAACACATTTTAATGAGTTAGCTAACCTAAAAAATTATATTATGTTAAATAAAAAGCAAAGTTCGTTATATTTATTTTTGAAGTCTTTATGCTAAGCTAAGCTAACAAGGAAGTAACTTCAGTTAGTAGTCAGTTGGTATAGATAAGTTTTTAGCTCATCACTGAACAACTTCACAGTCACTGCATTCGGATGTGTAATTTTGATGTGCACTGAAGAGTAACTACAATGATTTTCCAAAATATGCAGCTTTGTTCTCTAAACACATTAACTTTTCACCGCCACCACATTACCTGTAACTCACCAGCCCATCCTTACTGGAACCGGTTTGTTATTATTTTATTATCTTTATGTAACATATGCACGGTTAAGGCCTTCACGTATCTTTACTGCTAAACATGGCTTGTATGTTGGTGTAGATCGTTATCTGTTGCATGAATGTTTGTGTGCACACATTTGCATATGCACTTGTCAGCACATAAAAGTGCATATGCCCCGTAGGAAAAACGAATATTTGTAGACTGTATCATTGTACTGTTAAACTGTACAATTAAAACTTGACAATTTAGATTTAGATCCATTTTCAAAACAACTTTCAGTGAACCACTGATTATTTCTCAAGCAGGCCCAAATCCTCTTTGAGACAGAGGATGCTAATGTTAGATAGACTTTTAATTGTTATATGCATGATGATGTTTGTGTAAAGATTCATTCAGACTGGCCCTCCCATTAAGGAGCAGACATACAGGGTACAAACAGACATATATATGATATATAATGATTGTATGCTACAATCATTATAGTCTAATTTTGTTTCCAAAAAACAAAAATAATAAAAAACATGCTTGACTATCATCTGGTATTGCACAGGGGGGTAGTTTCCTCATATGCTCTGCAAACGAGCTGTTTGGAGGTTAGCTTCTAGCTGATGGACATAAATACAAACAAATGCAAGGCTGTAAGCAGGCAGCTGTGAAGCCTTATATCAGTGACGTAACACGCAGACCAACTTCCCGTAATTCACTGCCATTCCTCCACTTCTTGTGCAATTAAGTGTCTCTTTTTCTCCTTGCCTGCATTTTGTTGTGGTATGTCAGGAAATAATGACTGATGTAAACAATCTCCTGTCTGTGGTAAGTCTCTTCTCAGCGCTGTCTTCCGGAGCTGATGGGTAGAAGGATGTGGAAACCCCCGCACTGCACCTGTGAACCAACAACTTCCTCTCATCAGTTTTTCTGTCCTCCTTATCTCTATGAGAGCATCCCCCTTCACTAGAGACGCTTCCTGCTCAAATGAGACTGGCGTACGGTACGTGCCGTACATTCTTTTGGTGTTTACCTAAGAGCATCTTTAGCACCAAAGCTCCAACGCTGGAAAATTATCTCTAGACGCGCACCTTTCTGAAACCTCAGTCTCATCTGGAATGAAACCAAACTGCATTTTAAGTTCTGCATGGCAAAATATTTGGTAGTTAAAGCAGTACTTAAAATAATGAAGGCGCAAAAGAACATGAGCCTAACCTCAGTGTGTATTGTGACACCTTCAGCACAGGGAATAATGTGACTAACAGTATTTAATTGGTAATTTAATCCTCTTTAGCTTTTAGTTAACATGTTCAGTACCTTACAATAGTGAAATACTCACTGACTACATAGATCATTTTCATGAAAACATTATATGTTGACATAATAATCTATTTGTTAGCAAATAAATAAATACTTCTCTGCGATTCTGTGGCTTGGTGACAGTCAGTATTAGTGTCAATATTACCTGATAAATGTCCTCCAAACAATAAATAACTTTAAAACCAAAAAGAGCTAAAGTTTGGTTTGACCTGAAGGGCGTGTATTGCAGGGTTCCTAGTGGACTCCCTGTTTGTTTCTGCACTGAATCTGTAACATTACAACAAAAAAGGCCGTATTCTTCTCTTTTTTGCAATCACAGCACTCACCATGACAGTTTCTAGTCTTCTGACTAAGTCACAGTGTACTGTGATGACTGTTGTTTTACTAAGAGTGCTAATATATTCAAAGGGCACTGACCGTGGAGCCGTTACAATGGGCTTAATGACTGCATATGGAATTGCAAAATAAAGCACAGGATTAAGAATGGGAAAAGGGGGTGGGCACACCAAAACACACACACAGCACTGTAGACAACAAGAAGAGGATTAGGAATTAAATGTAGAACAATAAGCTGACTGTAAATACAGGTCAGAGAGCTGACAAAACAGTGAGGGATCATGCTGCAGAGGACTCATTGTCTGCTGCTGAATCCTCAAATACTACAGTGTATAAAAAGGCCACCTCACACACAGATTAGTAGGGCATTAGTGAAGTGGGGCACAACCCTGGTATTACAATACTAGTATTACAATAAGGGAGACCTAAAAATAATGAAGCATTAAAAAAAGAAACACTGTATCTTTCCATTAATGTGACAAAGATGCTTGGCCGAGGGGACACTTGGTCCCCTCATGTAAGTTATCATGTAAGCCCACCCATGTAAGTATTAGACAGATATATTTCACTGGCAACCTTCTCCAGAAACATGAAACATAACCGTAACCTGGCACTTTCTGGATGCTCTATGGAGCATGAGGGAAAGGCAGTTACCATGAAACGTATTGTTTTGACTTGTAAGTCTACCTCCCCACCTAACTTTGCACACTGGATAACAGTTATTTCTTGTAAAAATGGAGGAATTACATATGCGTGTACCAGACACTCAGGGTAGAATTGAGGGCCTTTTCTTCAATGGTACAATATTTTTGCCCCTAAAGTCGGGCATTTTAGCATGGGAGTCAGTGTGATTGCTGTGACTGCTTTTCAAGGCAGGGTCAAGTTGCCATTTAAAGACCTACACTTCTTTGTACTTCAGCACTGGATGATGCTGCTGGGCTGGTACAAGCACAAGGTCAGTCTTAGGCCAGGATTATCCTTTCTGGGTTGGTGTAAGGTTTGAGTGAAGTAAATTGCACCAATTGCACATGCACCCCAGGCGTCAGACTTCAAAGGAGTATAACAGGAATGACTGCTCGCCTGTCAGGTCTCCAGCTCTCTCTGTCCGCCACAGAGTATAATCGAGGCCTTAAGGAGGTGTTGTGGTCGAAACACTGGTTGTGTCAAGAGCTATCTGTGACATCACCACAGCACGATTCATATCTTCACTGTGAGTGCACCAGATGGGATGCAGTATTCTGCTGAATGACAGGTCTCACCACTGAAACAAAACCTGTGTATCAGTGCTGCTACATGAGTAGAGAAAGTAGACCCTGCAGGAAATCATGGAGCTTTGTTTCTGTTTTCCAAGGAAAGTCTCATCTTTTCAAGCTGTTACAGCATCTTCCCGTATATAATCTGGGAATCGCAGAGCTTCTGCACTGATATGCCATTCAACACCCACACAAAAGTACAAAAAAAGGTACACAAATTGGTCGTTTCTTATCTCTTTTGGTGTGTTCCACTCTTCGTGAGGATGATAGCAGAGGGTCTAATGGACCCTTTAAAGTTGCATTCACACTGGAAGTGATTCACTTGTTACCACAGTGTTGACCAGAAGAGCTCATAAACCTCTGTCTGCATCTCTTACTGAAGGAGGGAAAGCATTACTTGTGTCAGACTTGAATGACTCATTGGGCTAAACAGTTTAAAAATAGTCACTGTATGTGTTTGCAAATCCTTGAATAACCTTTGTGAGCGAGGGCCGTTGGTTTGCTAACGGGCCTCTTGGATGACTTCTATATTATGTCACTGATAAGCAACAAAACTGTAAATTTTCTGCCCATGTGAAGAGGCTCTGCAGTAATAGGAAACAGGAGAGTACAACAGGAAAGAACAATAATATTTTTTAAGTTAAGGGAACAAATGGTGTGTCAGAATACGTGTCAGAAAGATAAAAGAAGCGAAAGCGATGCAAAAATATCACCAGTGCTCACTGACACAATAAAAACAAACACAGAAATAAAAGGAAGGAAGGCAGGAAATTGTGATGACAGTGATGATTTAAATGAATTTAGACTGCAGATAAAAAAAAATTGTCTGCATATTACAAGTCTATTGATGGATGTAACTAATCTAAAACACAAGAGCCACGCTGAAGGGGTCTCTGAACATCACTAAAATTACATTATATATAGACAAGTGGGAGGTATTCAAGTATAAAGTAAAAAAGAAAACGCTTGTATGGCAAGAAAAGGGTGGTGGCTCCAAATGAACTGCTCCATGGTTTATTTATAGTGTGAATGTGAATCAACCCAACTACCTAGTGTACAATGCAGGTCTGAGATAAACTACTTTCGGTAGCCTCGTACGCTTTGCATTCTGGGATGTGGCAGGGTATCATAGATGTGCGAAGGTCGGTATGGAACTGGCTGTGAAATAAATGTAAATTCTCCATGTTCTCCAGTACTCCACCATCATTACTCTATTTACTTTTGTTGCTTCACCAGACACATGTGGCCAAAACAGACTGAACATCTTCACGTGGTTTGAAATTGCACATTTTTGTTCACTTGGAATTCCCTTGGCTTTTTTCCTGTGTGAAAAGAAATCAAACCACAGGAAAAACAAACAAACTATAAAATGAACTGAAGTAAAAGAACTATAAAAAAACAGGGCGTGTAAAAACACCCTAACACGCACGTTCCATGGAGAGAACCTGCGGGGTGTTAAAGGCAATAGATTTTAAAACTGGCAGAAACAATGTAATAAAACCATGATAGTATTATATGGCACATAATCTCAGACTATTTTTTATAACAGGGCTGGTATAGGCTTTATCTTGAAACGTGACTGTTGTGTCGGCAAATCATCTCTAAAGTAAGCACTGGTCTCTAATGCTTTGGACATTATTTTATAATCTAAACTTCACCACCTAAAATAAATCACTAGGGATCAATCGATACATACCTGACAAGAGAAACCTGATGCTTTACAACAGCTGGATGGATAGAAATATAACTATTACACTCAGAAACATGTTTATGCTGAAAGGCTGACTTTGTATATTCCAATTCACTCCAAATTATTGCTTCATGTTTATTAAGGGTGTAAAATCCATTTTTGTGACTAGATACAAATGTAGGTGTTACTTTTTGTTACATACTGGATTCTGTTTACCATTATTTAAATCTCCTATCAAAACCACACCCAGTACACTTGCTGATTTAGTAAAAATGCTCTCGTTTCCCAAAAACTAATGAATGGTTTCGATCCATCCAGTGAATTCTTCAACCTTAAAATTTGGTTTTGAGTGCAATGAATGTGTTTTGTATGAAGATGTTATTGAAACAACAGAGCATCTCTTTGTTTATGCACTCATGCTCAGTTGTTCTGGAAACAATTCATTGAATGGTACCAACAACAACAGCCACAATGTCTCATAAGTATTATGTTTGCTCTTATAATATATTATAACACCAAACAACCCAACAACAATAGGTCTACTGTTTGGTATCCTCCTGGTTAATGGTTTACATCTCATTGAGCCAAAGGTCTTTACTCACAAGGACAAAGTTTATCGAAGCTCCACACACCCTGATTTAACTTTGTATCAAGTCCCAAAAGATAGAGAGTTATGCATTTTTTGTATAAACAGATATATGATTTAGTGTCTTAAACACCTTATTCATTTGGTAAGCAGACAATAAAAACGTATGTGACGGCATGCAGTACAATGTCACGTTTTCAGAGCTGCACTGCACCTTTGCACAAGATCAAATCTAATTCATTTTCTTCTTCAGTGCCAGAAAGCGTTAAGTACATTATGTTCTTTTCAGTATTCATGATAATAAGTTGGTCAAGAGGTCAATGGGAGAAGTAGCAAATGAGTTCAAAAACAAGTTCCTCTTTTACTGAATGCATTGAATCCTGTGAAGTAAGTTCAGGGGATTTTTTTTATTCTATTCCCCACTTGGTTGGAAATTTGTATCCAACTGGAAAAATGTAGCACAAGTCCAAATGAGTCTGTCCGTCTGTCTGTCCAGCCCTGTCACGTTGCAGCTCAACGTGACTGGAGGATCCAGGCACGTCGCCAAAATAAAACGTGATGCAAGCACAACACGAGAATGTGTGTCACATTTGAGAGAGAAAAGGGGAAATGGCGGCCACTGCCAAAATATTTGACCTACTTCTGAGCGCCGAGAGGGAAAAGCGAAACACAGTGGCGCGGGGAGAGCGAAGAGGCAACAGGTTTGGAAAGAGAGCCGCGAGGAATTTCACAATTTCGCAAAGATATTAGAGGTAAGAAGTTCATCTTTTTTAAAACATTTTATGAACATTTTATGTATTTCCTGTAGCACGTTTATAGGTGTAGGTGTTTTTTGGGTGTGCATTTTTTTTGTTCGCAAAAGAAGTGCAACGTGCTTCATGTTTTAATCGCGCTAATAAACGATTATATCGTTACTAACCTCTTGGCTGCGCTCCAGCAACCGTGTTTTGGTGGCGACCACGTGACAGACTTCTCGCGCAAGGACGTCCCCTGTCTCCCCAGTTCATAACAAACAAGTTGCGGATAAGGGGATGGGACCGACCCACCCGTGGGTAGTGTCTCAGTGAAACTTTGCAGCGTGACAGTGTTTATGTCCGCGAAGGCTGTAACACAGAAACACAGTTAATTCCTTAAGCCGGTGGGACGAAATAGCTGGAGCCGTGAAAGCGACACTTTTACCGGACTACTCTGAGATACTGACTCCCATGGTAAGATAAAAATAATAATGATAATAATAGTATTAATATTGCTGGTGGTCATTATAGACATATAGGCTAGTTAATCGCGAGTTTTTTTTTCTTTTTTCTTAATAAGACGCTAGCTTTGTTTTAATTTTACTTTGAAGCTAAAGCAGTTTGCTCGCCGTATTCACCGCTTCACTGCTTAAATGTAAGCATTCTATATGTTTCCGTAAGAAAAAATAGTGCGTGTGTTGTTTTGTGTAGCAAGTGCGAAGATGCTCGAAAAGAGGCTGTTTCTGTGTCGCATCTCATTGACCCACATCCTTATTTAATGTAACTGCGTCACGAACTCTGGCTGCTCTCTTGTTAACCCTCAAAACCTTAAAAAAATAACACCCTCCGCTGTGCGTTTATCCGCAGTTTAACGCCAGTGTTATAGTGCTGCAGAGGAAATAAATATATGTTTTAAGTGGAGGGATATTTATTTATTTCTATTTAGTTTGAAGAGTGGAGGAATTTTTTCCATGCAAGCGGGGACACCGAGCATAGTAGAAACCTGACCTCCAGCACACCGCGCCCACTTCGTTTTCGACGCAAACAAATTTCTCTCACGGAGCGCAGTCCTCTTACTGAAAACAAAAACTGTTATGTGCCCGCTTTTTAAAAATGTTTTTCTGCGGCAATATGAGTAAAAATAGGTCATTGAAGTTATAAATATGTAATCAACAGGTGTTAAAGTACGCACTCACTTAGGAAAGTGTTTGAATTGTTGGCTTATCGTGGTTTGGGACATTGTAACGGTTCGTGTGGGTGTGCAGGTGCCGTAAATGCATTCAAGTGTAGTGTGAAAGTATTAGCATTATAAAGTATTAGGCGTCAAACAGTTGCGCAACTCCCTCACCCCCCAACCCAGGGTGTAATTGCTGTCTTTCAGGCTTATCTTCGCCGATAGAGTGCTGTTACGTTCAAGAGCACAATATGTGAATTTATAAAGTGCGTTTTCACCTCTAGAAAAACAGCCCAGTGTGTTAACAGAGCGTTTCTAAATCAGTTATGCAGGCAGGAAAAAAAAGGCAATTCATGACCACAAACCAGTTGCCAGGGCTGGGCCCCCCTCCTGAGGGTTTTGACCTACATTTGCATAGGCAAAATCATTTAGTATTTATGTATTTATTTTAGCTCTAGAATAATAATCCTTTAATTAGAATAATCCTTTAATTGTCCCACAAGGGGAAATTTGGGAAACTTTAGGTCTGCCTTCAGAGAGGAAAGACAACTTTTTAAGCTGCATAAGTGCATGGCAATAACCGCCCACCCCAAATACCATGTTTGTTCTTTTTAAGCCCTGGGCAGTTAGTTGGAGTTGGTTGGATGGTTGTTTTTCATTCACCTGTCTGTAAAATGTTAACTGGGTTTGGCTGGGAGTTGGAAACCAGCGGAGGTTGCGCTCAGAATTCATCAGTCTGCCTCTAATGAAATGTGACAAATGCAGGGGAAACATTTTTTTGTCGACCTGCTGACCATTACTGTTGACCTTTGGCCTGTAAACACCAGAGCAGGTGTCGCACCAGGTTCATTTTGAAGCGGCGGACGGTGAGGGTTGCTGGAGATTTATTTGGCGTTAGCTCATGTACCTGTTGCTGCAACAGTTACTCAGCAGGTTAGGGCACATGTGTGTGTGTGTGTGTGTGTGTGATCACATAAAACATGTGGGTGCAAAAGAGGCCGAAATGGGTGAGGGCGGGGGTTTGGGTGTTCAACAGCTTGAGTGTGTGTGTGTAATCTGTGCCAGTAAAATCCCAGATCACACCTCATTTGGAACTCCACAGGACTAATATGTCCACATGTGTTTGCTCTCTGATAGGGATATGGCAATGGCCTCTAAAACAATAGTGGAACCAACTATGGAATCCGACTCCGAGCTTTCGCGCCTGGGAGGCATCGATGCCTGGAAGTTGAAGGCGGGGCCGGTGCGGAAGAACCTTTTCGGGCCCGTGGATCACCAGCAGCTGCAGCAGGACTTCCAGCGACTGTTCTGCATGAGTGTGGAGGTGGCCAACAAGCGCTGGAACTTTGACTTCCAGAGCGACGTGCCGTTAGAGGGCTCCAACATCCAATGGGAGGCGCTCAGGTGTCAGGACGTGCCGGCGTTTTACCGCAGCTGCACGGTGCGGCCGCTGGCGAGGTCTGGAGCTGAGAAGACAAAGGAGAGGAGGCGGACGTCGTCTTCGTCGGGCGAGGGTTCTCCTGGGTCGAGCGCCTCCTCTGGGTCTGGGGACGAGTACCTAGAAGTGACCACAAGGGGGTGCTACCGGATCCAGCGAAGGGGTAAACGCAGACAGGCTGAGATCACAGGTGAGTTCACCGGATTAGCTCGATTAAGACAAGGAAAGTTAAACCTCTCTGTTCACACTCATAACTGATTTCCACTGTGTTCTCTCACTCTGCAGATTTCTTCAAGGTAAAGAAGAGGAGGCTCCTGCATAACAAGGCTTCCTCTCGGCAGTAGAAAAAGCACAGTGAGCGGAAGATCACCAAGTGGTCGACGTCCCTCCTCACATCACCTCATATGCATCACATGTAGATATGTAGCAATATGCAAGTGACTGTCCACAAGCTCATACATGCATGGGCTTAAAAACTTCTGACACCACATACCTTTATAACTCAGCACAAGGAAGCTACCATTGCCCAAGTAAATCAGACTCTAGAAAACGGTTTTTGTGGATAGCTAGAAATATTATTAATACTGTATACTCTTCATACTGTTAGCTTTTTTTTTTTGTTAACTATACTGTGAAATCATTCTGAATGCACTCTTGCAGGATCCAACAGAAAACGGGCTCTAGTTTGAAGAGGTTAATGTTCTTCGGAACGTGCCTTAAGTAGTATTTGACCTCAGCCCTTGACCTTTTTTTTTTCTCCCCACCCTCCCTCTTGCTGCAAGTCATAAGTGATTTTCATTTGACAAGTTTAGCCTTTAGTCTAACCCCACAGCGCGTGGGGTCAAAACCTCGCCCGGAGTTGAAATGTGGCGACGTGACTGGGATCAACCTTTGGGGCAAAAGGTCAGCGGTGGATTTTTCTTAGGGAATGTGGCTGTACGTCAGGGTTTTAAATTATAATAATGTTTCATATATCACTATTTATTATTCAGATTGTTAAAAAAATAAAGGAATGTGTAAAAGCGAGGTAATTAATTTACGACTTAGACTACAAGCCATTATGGCTCGGAAAACACTCCACCGTTGCCACTTAAAACTATTTGAAACCATCAAAACATAGCAAAAAAACCAAAAAAAGTACAAACTATTTTCCCTTTTTTTGCTTTATATTATTTGCATCTTTTTGACAAAAGACTATAAACATATCTTAATGGTTGGCTTAAGCTTTTATTAATGTAGCATGTTCCCACTCTTCGTGTGATATTGTAAATGCGCCTCTTTCTCCATGAAGGGGATGTAGTGTTTTTATCACTGTGGTGCAGCTCAGAGGAACCAGATCTTCTGGTTCTACCGTTATTTTTTATTTTTTTTAAATATATATATATATATATATATATATTAAAAAGTGTCACATTTTCTATCGCTGTGCAGTTGTATAAGGCTTGTATATAGAAGATACATATATGTGTGTGAGTGTGTCGATGTTTTTTCCCCCCTTTTATTTCGTTTTTTCATGGGTTTTAAAAGTTGCGGCAGCTGCTGGGTCCGACCAAAGGATTAAGTTGCACACTGTTTGAGCGATCAGTTGTGGGTCACAGAAAGTCTCCAACACTTTAAAAAAGAGTTTTTCTGTTGTGATCTGTTACTGCACAATCCTCCAAGTTTTGTGACTCAAATAGCATGTGGCTTTTCCCTAGCTACAGTGATTCTAATTTGTAAAAGGGTAAAAAGCCATTGCCTGGGTTTATCTGTTATAACTACCTCATCATAATTCAATAACACAAATATTAGAAAATCAGAAAAAGACAAAAAAAAATATCAATCAGTGTAGCTCAGGTTGTTTGTGCCTACAGGCATGAAAGAGAGACAGTCAGACTCAACGAGGGGGAAGTTGTTATTCTGTTGTGGTAAAAACCTGTTGCTTCGTGTCGGGTTCCTCATCAGGTGAAAGAGTCAGTGTGTCAGAGGGCCGTGCAGAGGAAACTCGGCGAGGGGCGGTGTGGGGTTAGCTTTTGTTGTTGTTCCCTTTACTTTGCTTTGACACCATTCCCAAAACACACAAGAGGAAAACAACAAGGGTCAGATTTAACCAGAAGAAGAGGAAAAATGTATCAGATCCCATCTGGTTTAAAGGATTTCTCCATCCAGATGATGAGTGGTCTGCAAGTGGTCTGTGAGTGCCCCCCCTCATCCAGAGTGTGTCTGTCTCTCTTTCATGAATCAGCTGCCTCTGTCTGTGAAAACTCACCATGAAAGTAGTTGTTTATAATCATGTTGGGTTTGTCTTTCATGATTTTGCACAACTATATTTCACACATTTCATAAAAGCAGAAATTGCTTTTTTTTTTTTTTTTAATTTTTGTTTTACTTTATCTCTGTGTAAGTTTGAATGTGCATCTGTTTGTAGTAACTTATTTTCAGTCTTTGTCATTTGTTTTCAGAGGGACATCATTTTTAAGTTCCCGATTCTTTCTTGTTTTGGTTTAGTTTAGTTTTGCTGTAACTAATTGTTTTTCTTTGAAACCATATCATTGCACTACTTTAAACATTTTTGACAAAGGAACTACTTTTTTATGGTGATCTTCAAAAATAAAGAAAAAAAAAGCAGTATTTTGTAGCTTAATTCTTCAAATCCACTAAGAGGAAAATAAATTGAAATCTAAAAGAAATCTGGACAGAAATATCAGAATGAATCGTTAGTGTCTCACTCTGCTCAGGCAACCTCTGCTTTCCTAACTCACCTGTCGCAGCTATATTAAAAGGTAGTGTATACTTTGTATATGCATGAATGTATGACAATATTTCTATATCATTTGTAATAATTTTTTTTACTGTAATTTAATACTGGTATATGTATCTTTGCAACACGTAAGAAGTGTGATTAAAAGAGATTAATTGCTGAGTTGAATGAAGGTTGTTGGTGTTTTAATGTGTTTCAGTTAATAAAATGTTTATGAATTATATGTATATAAACCTGAAATTAATAGCGCAACACTTGTTTCTACTTAAAAAGGGGAAGAAAAGAGAAGTGAAGGTTTAGGTTTGCATTCAGAGCACCCCCTGGTGGATTTGATACAACACTGCACAGACAGCCAACCATTCATGAAATGCAAATTGCATTTATTTAAAACAAAAAACATTTACATTTGTTAAAAATTATATGGAATCTAATGATTTTTTATTTTCAAGAGAAAAGACAATTTCTTAACATGATAAAAAAAAAAAAAAGTTGCAATAGCTATTCCTAAATGTGCTTTACACAATCCTATCTAGCTATATGCAAGTGTGTGTAGCTAAATTAATCATCTTAACCAGAACAAGTTGCCCACCTTGCAGGTATCATTGCATCTGAATTAAACATATTTAACTACACTGGCTGTTAAAACCTACATATGGACATAATCTACATAGATTTACAGTTAAAAATCGGTTAAAACATATACAGAGCTCCTGCTGCACACAGGCAAACCTTTCCATCATGGTAGTGTGATTTACTAAGTAATAAGGCATGCTATGCTGTTAACACAGAGTTTGAGAATATTTCTGCCCATGTGTGCAAGGTAAGACACTAAAACATAAGGTGTAAACATTCCAGCAAACAGTAACTGGGAAAGGGAACAATAAAAATCACATGTACACAGAATGGAGAGAACCAGCCTCCTGCCACGAAAAGGCTTTACAGTACAACATTAAAACACGATTACAAAAAACTGTACACAGGTGAGATCAACTGGCAGTGATCTGGAGCTTTCCCAGACCTCTAAAAGTGATTCATTAGCATGTTTTAAGGCTTGTGCCTGATTACTGTGAGAAGAACATAGTGCAATATTTAAAATGACTAAAATATGATACATATCTACAAGAACTGATTACAGAGTTCTACTTTACAATCATTGTTCACATTCCTTAGGCATTAAGCTTTCTCCAAGAGTCTGATCTTTAAGGTAAGAAGCTCTAGTTTCTATTTGGCAACATTGATTCAAATACATCAACATTTACATCCATTGAAACCCTTAAAATATACACATTAGTACATTCTGGGATGTTCTACAAAGCCGTGAATATACAGAACAGTGCAACCTTTCAGGGTTTTTTTTTTTCTTCTTAAGGCAAGGACTTCAGCTCAAACTCCAAATCCTTTATTTTCAGTAGGAGAAATCTTACATGTACTGTGAGAAGCATCGTCTTTCAACAACCACAAAATCACACCAGATCTGCTGCACTGTCACTGATTAGAGTAAAAACATTACAGCTGATGGTGGTTAAGATTTTTTTTTTATTTTTTACAGCTGCCGTCGCCGCGCTCGCCTCTCTGTCCACATGGCCCGCAGCTCTCTGACAAGCAAGGGAGTGATGAACACAATGCTGCCCGCAGTCTGTAACATGAAGACAAGAAACCTTAAGCCACAAGCACCAACTGTACATAAAAGATGGATGGAATCTCTTGGAATGAGAAGTGCAACCAAGTGTCATTCTTTCTGATTGTCAGTAGGGGGAGTTTAAAAGAAAACCACTTTACATCTTACTTGATTTACGACCTCAGTAAACACTTTTCTGATTAATTCAAAGGTTCAAGTCTTATTTAACACACCTTTTGTCCTTTTAAGGATAAGAATTATTTTACCATGACAATGAAGAAGTAGAACACGCTCATCCAGCCCAGCCTGCTCTCTATCAGAGACACCAAGTACTACAAGACGAGGGAGAAATTGGTCAAATTAAATGTCAGTCTGATCACTCGTGTGTATCCAGTCAATGTCATAGGTGTGTCACAAAAAGGCATCAATGGAAGCAAACATGCTCTCATGCTGCCAAATTCATTCTGTTTAATTCCCCAATTTGATTTTTTCATCTTTACCTGTCCTGCAGCAGCTCCTATACTTCCAGTTCCATCCACTATACCAGTGACAGTAGCCAGGGCCTCCTTACTGCCCCTCAGAGCATCCTGCCTGCCCAGGTCAGCAGATATGGCCGAGCTGATCATGTTGGACGGCCCACCAATGAAGAATCCAGTGGTAGCCAGCAGCACACCGTTTATCACCTGGTCGTTAGGTGATCCTGAGGGAGGGGATTTTAAAAATAAAATGAATCATGGGAATTTTAAACCTAAGGGTGTTATTGTGAGTTTGACACCCTGACTCAAGAAGTGCAGCTTTTTCTGGGGGGGGGGGTTATTATTATGAAGAAGAAGATATCAGATTGTGAGCTGTTGTTAGATGATGTGTATGTACTTACGGCTGTATCCCACCAGAGCTCCCATTGCCAGCATCAGACTGACGACCAGCACCGGTGCTCTCTTTCCCATAAAGTCAGAGATCAGACCCTGAAATGTTCCTCCTGATACAAAAAACAGCACGATCAAGGCAAATTAGGAACTGATAAACTGCAAAGTTATTTACCAATGAATACATTACATACTTCCTTTAAGCAAACTTTGCCCTGATTGGTTGCCCTGATTGGTTGCCCCTCGCAAACAAAGTGTAAACAGTGGGGGGGGATCTGAGATGACCATATTAGGATTATCATTACAGACCAAAAAAGTAGGGAAAAAAAATTCTGGAAAAAGTGTTCAGAGAAGTCTGAAGCCTGAGTGTCACAGGGAAGACTGACTGTTTCTTTGAAAATAGAAAGTCACCCCTCAGTTTTACAATAGAAATGTTTGTTTTTTTCCAAGCAGCTGCTCACCGATGATTCCGCCGACATCATACCACACAGACAGGCGGTCGGCCTGGGCTTCCTTCCACTTGTAGTTGTTGCTCAAGTAGAAGGGAAGCCAGAAGAAGAAGGAGTAGTTGACCAGCTTCAGACATGCATAAGCCAGGGAATACTGCAATGCAAGCAAGACAAAGTCATCACAGTATCACAACATTGTTATATAGTTTTTTTTTATAGTTAGTCTTCTTCAGACTCACAGGCAAAACCCCAGGAAGACAGAAAGCCTGTAAGAAGCCGATGGCTTGTGGAGACTCGGCTGGAGGTTCCACAGGCTGCTCGACAGACTGGCCTCGCCTGCCGTACACCTCCACCTCCACCTCATCCTCCTCGTCGCTCATCAGAGGCTTGTGGCTGTCTGTGTCTGTCTCAACAGGGCCGAGTCCAGTTTCCGACTCCAAGCTCAGACCTGACACACACACACACAGACAGAGAGACACACACGTTAAAGGAGACTATGAATTTAATCAAAAGTTTAGCTTAATCAAACAGGGAACTGTTTCTACTTGAGGTAGAGACGAGTTCACACCTCTCATAGAAAGAAGTTATAAAAAGTAAACATACAAAGTCGCGTGGTCTTGTAAAACAAGCTGAAATCTGATCACATATATACACCAATATATTAAGAAGAAATGAGGGTTATAATTTTCTCAACATTATGGAGAATATGAACACATATGCAACATTCTGGGAACTACTTTGAGTCACCGTAATATATTTCAAGCATGCAAAAAAACAACACCCTGCACATGTTTAACACCTAACATGCTTCCTGAAGTCCTTACCAACTTCCTTTGGGGAGGTAAGCAGGCCGAAGAACACCACCACCCCTCCCGCAAACTGCACAACAGAGGTCACCAGGAAGGCGTACTGCACACAGCAACAGTCAGGACATCATT
>VUQG01019951.1:7101-23324 GCA_015106755.1 Etia nguti | reverse complement strand
TTTTATGTGGAGTGAATAAATAAAAGTATATTTACAGTGGCCCCTAGAGACAAAGCACGTACAAACTCCAAATCATGTACAAACTCAGAAGCACGTACAAACGCCAAAACACATGCAAATTCCAAAACACGTACAAATTCCGAAGCACGTACAAATTCAAAAGCATGTGAAACCTCCAAAACACATACAAACTCAACGGAAGTTCTCCAGGATTCTAGGGGCAGTGTTGAGCTTTTGTTACCTAGTGGCTACACAAGCCAGGAAGTACCAACAACCGGATTTGGTGTGTGGTAGTAACAGGTAAATGAAGTTTTTTGTTTTTTAATTATTTGAATAGATATATATATATATATGAGTGTTTGTGTATAAATACACAAACAGTAGACATGCTTTCAATTGTGTAATTTAAGTGATCTAGGTAGCTCTGTTTTGGAAGTTCAGTTAACGCTAGCAATGTGCTTTGGAATTTGTAAGTGCTTTGGAGTTTGTACGTGTTTTGGAGTTTGTACGTGCTTTGTCTCTTCACGGGCCCCCGTAAATATTTATATATAAACATATATAAAGAAAACCATGTTTTTTTACATTTCTTAATTCCTTTTGTGCATAATTTTATATTGTTGTTGATAATTAATTAATTAAAGCAACAAAAAAACCTGAAGAGCCGGTTGGGAGCCGAAAGAGCCGGCTCTTTTTAGTGAGTCGGTTCTCTAAAAAGAGCCGGAATTCCCATCACTACTGTGCGCAAGGGATGAGGCCAAAAATCAGCGTTGAGTGTGCAGGATCGCCAGGTCAGTGGCTGGCTCTGCGTTAAATTGCGTTAGGCATGACTCTGTCATGGAAATCGTGAAAGAATGGGCCAAGATGCAGCCATACAGTACACGGATGAAGCTTTTTAAACAAGGTTGTTAGCATGAGCTAACTGCTTAGGACTATACTCTTAACCCTTTTGCTTATGGATTAAAAAAAAAGTAAAAATAAGTAATCAGTAAAGTAACGGGAATTAATTTTTTGGAGAAATAATCAGTAATTAGTTACTAATTACTTTTAAGTAACTGACCAACACTGGTTATAACATCAAACATTGTTACTTGCAATGACAAAAACGCAAAGCAAAGAACTGCGCTGTATGTGTGAAGGTCAGGTTGGCCAAGACTGTGGTTTTTATTGAAGTTAGTAATGTTATGTCCTTGTAAGCTATGCAGCATCCTCGTCGTTGTAAAAATAGGTTGTGTGTCTTTGTTTACTGTAGCAATGACTGTACGATAAATTAGGCCTTGCTGTTCATTAGAACAGAGAGTGTTTATGAGTGCATATAATATAAACCTCCAGTGCTTTTTCCCCAGTGACATAAGCACCATAACGCCTGATTGTGAAAACAAAACTAACCTGGTTTATATCACTAACCCCCCCCCCCAGGCTGTTCAAGCAACTGATCTGCTTGCTCCCTCTTCCCATAAGCATTTCAATCGACGCCCTTTAATGGGACCAGTAATGGATTCCAGTTGACACCAGCTCAATCACCATTACATATAAGCTGCACTCCAGCCCGCCTCTCGCCATTTCATTTGTGTTAGATAATGTATGTTTAATGACGGTGTTTAATTGTCATTCGGAGTTTCTGTTGTCACTCTCAGTCATTTCTGTTGTGGCTGATTATGACTTTAATTGAATATTGGCTCAACACACACACTCATTAGTGCATTGAGTTGATAAGGTGCAAATTGCAAAGTAACTTTGCCAGAAGTCAGTTGGCAGTCCAGAGCATCAGCTAGAGAAAATAGTGGGAGGTTTTGGCTGCCAAATCACACCAGCTCTTGTGCGGCTGAATGCATCCCTCAGTAGTAAGCAGTGGGTTGTTGCCATTTGCATCATTACTCATATTTTGACTTTAGGCAAATACAAATGTGAAATGCATCAAAAAAGCATTTACAAACCCAGCAAGTATGAAATTAGTGGAATGGGGAAAAAAACGTACTTTCCACCTGTCAAAGGCACCAAGTGAGTCACATTTCCTGAACATTTTAAACGAGCACTGATTTGGTCTCTCAGAACATCTCCGTCTTTGTCAAACGCTCACAAAGACAAAATGCAGCTCTTTAACTGCACAGAGTGATTCCTGCAAAGCATATTTAGGTGCTTCGGGCTTCATTACCAAACATTAACTGCGCTGCAATTAAGCCTCATTTCACCGCATTTTGCACAACAATCACGCGTGATGAGCACCATTCAGAGCTGTCACCCCGTTCAGCACCGACACTTCAAAAGCCACTGCGTCATCATTCGGTAACAGTCAAACGGTGAAGCCCCTTTGATGGAGCAAACGTGGCATGCAGTCTGCTCCTGTGTCACCTTTCACTCGCCAGGCTGCTTGATGGAGAAGAGACCGTCTGAATGACAAATAGGAGAGCAGGGCGTGTTTCAGTACGAATGCTGTTTATTTTATTGTTAAACAATACCTGTAAAATTGGATCTTTAAGCTTTTCAGGGAATATCTGCGTTTTCAAATGGAGAGAAAAAAGATCCTATAATCTCTTTAGAATCTTATCCATGCTGACTGAAGCCAAAAATACCAACACTTGTATCATGACTTACATTTTCTAAAAGCACTAATTTGTACTTATATCAGGTGCACATCTGCATGTAAGTAACACTTGTGTTTGCATGTGTTCAAATCTGAATGTGTTTTTCAGTTTAATTTCAAGTTTGATGTATAGAAGGACGATTTCTACATGTTTAGGGCTGGTGTGCATTTCTCCAGCTTTCTATCCAAAGTCTGTCCATCAATATTTCTGCCAATGTTTATCACGCTATCTGTAAATGAAGATCCACCCATATTGTATTGGTGTTGTGTGTGTAAATGTCTTTCTTAAATGGTAAAAACTGTCAACACAACCAGACTGAGATGGGTTTTGTGCATGTTTATTGAGACTGGAGTTTTTACATGACTGATTCAGTTGCCTTCACAAAGTGTTGCTTACTAATAAAAAGAACAGGGCTCCTGCAGCTTGCCCTTCTTGGGTCCTTAATAATTTTACACTGGGTGGACAGAAAATAAAGTGACGCCTTAAAAAACATGTAATTGTGTCTTATATTAAACTTTCAATTCCAGTTTATTGTTTTTGTGAAATTTAAAAGTACACAAAAAATAAAATGAAATAAAAATAAGACCAGTTGCAGAAAGTCCAGTGGAAAAATATAACGACTGATGTGAAATATAATAGATATAAAATAAATCATACATAATAAATGATAAAAAATAATAATATACATAATATAGCTACATATAGCTAAGTGAGTGCATTAGTGTCGATGGAATTGACAGCTTGCACATGTGGAAAGTCGGCATCAGTGCAGGAACATACAGCTTTGAGAACAGCATGTTGTCACATCCAGGTGAGGTCTCTCTTTCAGTGAAGGCCTTGCATATTTCATGTTCAGCCACACAGTGCAGCTATTAGAGGAGAAGGGTTTTGTAATAGAAGAGTTCACCGTTCACCATTGAAATCATTTGGTACATTATAAATTGAATAATACAACAAAGAAGACCCAGGACTGTTGAGCACCTAGAATCCAATATTAGACATTGAATAGAACAAGATTCCTCTCCCAAACGTCCAGCAGTTGGTCTGCTCAGTTCCCAGATGTTTATGGACTGTTGTTGGTTGGTTCTTTGAGAAATGCTACTGCAATCAAATTCAAAATGACCTTTTCTTTCTTAAAATTTTACATTTTGTCAGTTTAAACATTCTATATGTTTTCTAAGTTCTATTGTTAATAAAATACAGGTTTTTGAGATTTGCAAATCATTGCATTCATTTACATTTTACAGTGTTCCCTGGCATGGCCGGTGAAACTCCCCTGTGTGTCGCTGTAAGCAAGTTTAATTACAGATTTGATGATTTAGAGATCTAGCATAAGAAAAACAAGTGCAATTACAACATTAAGTCTCAGTTTTTTCTACTTGATAATGCATTTAGAGTGTAAAATTACAGAAAAACTGTCTCCATGTGTAAAATGGATACACAGTGTATCCATTGTAAAAAAAAAAACCAAATACACAAAACAGATATTTCTGTGGGAAAAAACAGCAGAAATTGTTCGTGATTTTTAACAAAAAAATTCATTACCTTATTACTTAGGTGTATCATGAATAACCATGTGGGAGGTCTTCACTAGTAAAAAATAAAGCTGTAAAATTTATGAAAATCTATGCCTTCCTTCACGATTTCTAAAACTGTCCAGTGGGGCCTGATTGGAGTCTTTCCTAGACCAATTCTGGCCCCCAGGCCCTATTTTTGAAGCCACTGGTAAAGAGGAATATATTTTCAAACAATAGGAAAGAAGAATGTAATAATTTCCAATTCCTAAATCTTATGAAACATTAACAAAAGTACTGTTTATAAGGTTGCAGAAACCTGCAGCCAGCTGAGACTGAAGAAGTCACTTGGAAAACGTTACATCCAGATGAACAGAATCAACTTTTTGGGATAAAACATTAACCTTTACAAGCATGGAATTTAGGAAAAGAAATATTTGAGGCTTTATGAGTTGAGCAAAAATGTGCCTGTGAGTTAACATTGAAATACATCTTCAATAGCCTGGAGATTATTTCCTCTACCAGAATATCTTATACATAAAATACATATATTTGATAAATACTGGTGTAATAAACATTAAGATTTTTAAGTGTCTAAAATAAAGGAGCAGATGGGGTATATATATTATTACTTTTACTTGAGATATATGTATTACTACTAAATAAGTAATACTGTTGACTAGTATATTTTCACCACAAAAACATACTAGTATATTTTTACTTGTGTTTTTCTAAATGTAATGAACTGACTACACCTGTGTAAGGCACACAGCTTTCTTAATGTAACACAGCACCTGTAAACCTTTTAATCCCCTGCTTCCTTTTGCTGTTTGCAGCCAGTTGGTGCGCTTTTTGAGCTCGCCCCCTGCTGGTTACATTTCTGAAGTACAATTTTTACGTGATGGAAAACAGCGAGTAATTCTCTGCCATATTCAAAGACACATGAAAAGCTGCTGGGAAAAAAGATGTGTGTCTGTATGTGTTCCAGATGACTTGTGACAGCATGCAGTTATCCAATCCTCCCACTTCTCACAGAGCCACTGTTGTGAATTAGTAATGACTCCAGCTGGAGTCCCAGAGCTGCTACCTTTTTGATGTCTTGCTGCCAAATATAGAGACGTGTGCACCTACAGGAGCAGAAAGAAGGGGATTATTACACAACCGCCGCTGACCTCTACATCTGGACGCGTTCCATCAGTGTACAGTGCAGCACTGTGTGGACTGAGGCTGCACCACTGGTCCTCTGTTTTGATCTTCTGTTAATACTCGGTGCAGTTTTTGGCAAGGTGCCTCGAGGGAGGTGGCAGTGCCTCCAGGTGGTGTCATGAGGAGTTGCCGTGGGTTTAGGTCGGGCTAATGCACACACGTTCATTTCTGCTCACAGACAGGCACTTACGCTGCTCACGTTTCATCTTTTCCGCTGTCCTCCAATGTCATGAGTAACAACCTCACATTTTTTCTGTTTCTGTGTTATCTCCTCCTCAGGATCCTCTCAGATGTAAACAACACAGGTATATAGAGTCATAGCATCCATATGCACTTAAACATAAACGCAGTGTATTTTCACATAAAAAAGATAAGAAGGCAACTTATCTTGCTTTCTTAGCTTTCTTATCTGGCAACACATAGCATCAGTACATTAGCAAGTATTTATTGTGTTTTTTTATTAGAGTTCATCCAGTTTTAATCTGAATCAGAGTGTGACGGCCTGTGTCTGATGCTCAGGACACCGTTTTAATAGTCCTTTAGATTTAAATAGGGTTTATGATGATTGTGTGCAATTGCTGGACCTTCTTCACTGAAGCTTGACAGCAATTCAGACAACCTTACATGTTGTTTCCTTCTGTTTTCGCCCTTAAGCACCATCAAAACCCAACTTCAAACTTTAAAGGATTTTCTTAGTCCTGTTTCCATATTTTAAAATTGCACATTAGAACTGCAGTGATCAGATAACAATAGGAAGAATGGCAGCATAATGTTCTTCTGAGTTACTGTTAATTTTGCCACAGCAGTAAACATAAAATAATAAAATTTCTCTTCAAAAATAAAAATAACACTATTATTTAACTTTAATGAAATGATTTCTGTAGTTCACTAACTAACCCCAATCTGCTGTCTAACAATGTGGCTCAGGCATCAGCACATTTCTTTTTGACACTTAAAAGCTGCATAAAGCACAGTTAAATAGTCTGGAGAAGACAGCTTAGTGACAAAGGGGACCCAGAAGTACTTTGATGTCATCCTTAATCTTTATGTTATACGAATGGTCTTGAGTTGGTAAAGCTGGATTTAGAATCACACATTTGTGTGGCTCCCAGGCTATGCAGAGAAAAGGATTATGGGATTTCAGTCAATGCAGACACAGGCATGTGTTCATTCTTCTAAAAAAAAATTAAAAAACAGACAACAATGTGTGTCAGCAAACACACACACAAATGCAGAGCTACAAATTTTGGCTTTGCACATTAACAGAGTGACCCACCTCCTCGCCCTCTCTTCCCTTTGGATTTTATTAGAGGTTCAAATTAGACTACCTGCTGGTTTCTGAGCTCTGCATTTTTTTAACCTCAAAGTTCACACTTTGCCCACTGCCATGGCCACACCATATTATATTTGTGCAAAAGGGTGAATTTCTAAGTTAAAACTGCATGGGTACATCACACACACCGAGAAATTAGTTTTATGTGCCTGATTTGCTCACAAAATCTGACGCTCTAACTTGGGCAGTACCTCACAGGTAGCCACATAATCTGGCAAATCATTCCATTAAAATGCAACACAACGCACCATCACCACAAATGGTGGTGTTGGTGCCTTTCGTTTCAGTGCAGGTCCGTTTCAGTGATTTGAATTAGTGATTGTGAGTGATGGTGACGCTAAACTGCAAGTTGTTCTGTCAAGCAAAAGTTTCCCCAAAGACTGAAATTTTCATTAAACTACCTTTTTGTTCTGTTTTACTACACTGAGATTGCACTTTGTGTTTCCGTGCATCGTGCGGTACTGTTGAAAATGTGCTTCTGTGCTTACATCCGTGATTCTATTAAGTTTACAATAGCTAGCAAAAGAAATGAATTCTCCCTGACGCTGCTTTGCTTTGTTTGGAATGATACAAGGGCGAAATAACCCCAAAAAACGAATGCAGTCATTGAGCCAAACCAGTTGTTTTAATTGTTAATTTTAGCTGACTGAGCACAACACAGCCAACTGGGCATATTCACAATTGAGTTACTGGTGGCTTGCACCTTCCTCCATTTCCAGCATTTCCACTGAATGGTCAGCCCCACCGTGTGTTCAGGTGAAACCTAAAAACTCAAAGGCTTTGTTTTGAAAAGTAAACTTCAGAGTTATGTCAGTAATTGTCGCGCTGCCGGCAATAATACGCAACCCCTGCAGATGAAGATGCAATGGTAATGATTTGTACTACTGAGCAAGGAGAAATCATACGATCTGCACCTTAATATGATGCACTGAAAAAGGCTCTCACATCAATACGTTGTTCCCAGCGGCTGCGACGTTACTGCAATGCTAATGAAGGAAACGCTTGGTGAATAGCAGGATCATTAAACTGTGTGTGGAGAGGGAGGAACAGAGTGGAGAGGCAAGGAAAGGAGCCTGATGGTGGGGATGATGATGATGATGATGATGATGATGGTGATGTATGGATGTTTTCTAGATATGAAGCCCCAATTTAAGCTGTATTTGCTCAGTTCAATCTGGCAAAGATGCTAAATGTGCCCCAACTCCACCCACCTAATGAGAGGACACTGGCAATAATGTTCAAGCCTGGAGCCAAAAGAGAGACAGAGAGGGAGAAAGAGTGCGATGGCATGCGTGTTTGTCTCTCGGAGGAATCAGCGGTGCGTTAGAGATTGGAAAACGGGCCCGTGTAGTGAACAGATGAGAAAATCAAGATTGCTCAGTGTCAGCCTGTGCTGGTGCTCGAGTCTTAAGAGAGAAAGGTGGAGAGGAAGAAGAAGGAGCGAGAGTCAGGATGGTGGGAAACTCCCATTCATCAAAAACTCTTCAAATAGTAGGGAATGAATGCTGGAATTGGTTTAAAAGCAGATATGACGACGGCAGAACCAGCACTGATGGATCCCTGGTTCTCGTCTGATAGACAGATATAGCAGCGACACACAAACAGACACGCACAAACACACACACACACACGAGGTCTCTTACTGAAGTGTGCTGTCAGCATCAGTACCGCAGTTATTCATCAAAGGCTCTCCTCCCCTTCGTCTCCCCTCGCCTTCTCTTCTCCTCTTCTTCACACACTTCCACATACATGATGGTGCAAAAAGGGGGCGAGAGGACACCCACCTCCAATAAGGTTAGCGTGAAAGAGCAAATTAGCATCAGACTGCAAGGTGTTATGGTAGTAAATTTCAAAGTCAGTGAACCTGAAGCCCTCCCTACCCCCTAATATACCCACTAATATCTATTACTTCATAATAATACTTCAGATTTTTCAGAGTTTTTCATTTCTAACCGTGTTGTTGTTGTTGACTGAAATCTCGTCTGTCGCTCGCAGAGTTATTTTACTGGAATTAATATTACATTGGTAAAATTGTGAGTGCACTGAAAACTCATCTCTGGCTGACTTTCAGTGTTTCCATATTACTGGAATGACTTTAACCTTTTGAGGCTGGCAACCTCCAGCTCCCAGTTGACGACTGGTTGCTGATAGCTGCTAGGTGAAATCAGTTGCAAATAGGTTCTTCCCCCTTAAAGTCTCCTTGTTAATGCATGGTTGCTGCACCTGAAATTGGAGACTGCTGGCCTTCAAAGTAAAAAGCCAACACATTTCAAAGGTGCAACTTTTGCATTGCATATGAATGGTCTCCATTTCTAGTCTGTGTCGCATTTTTTTGTTTCTTTTTAGGAAGCAGTTTTAGAGTTTTTAGCATCTTCCATGCAAACTATGGGCAACCTTGGTAATATGCTAGGGAACAAAGCAATTGCAAGGAGGTTTTGGGTGCAACACTACATACCTTTTTGAGACTAATTGACCCTATTGATTACCATCACAAAAAGCCAAAGGCGAGCACTGAGCAAAATCTGCATGATCTTAACTGTACCGTGAAGTTGTCTTTGAAATAAAGACATGATTTTATCCTAATTTCACTCTAATATTGAAGCCATTGCTAAGGAAAAAGGCCCAAGTCAGTGGAGGAACACTATAGAAAACATGATTACCTCATTTTTACCAACCCCTAGAAGTTTTTTAGGGTAGGATCCTATATGATATTCTTCCAAAATACTATGTCATCATTTGTGTAAGATGTTACAACCACAGACTGTTTATAAAGGATGCAGTTATCACACATTTTTTTTGTTAAAGTCTCACCTTGAAGACTGTGTTTTGAAACCATAAACAATGAGTGAGGGGAATCAGTTTGAGAAACAGCACACTGTCAATCACAAGACAATAAAACCAAGAATAAACCAGAACAAGCATGCCCTGCTATGTCAACTCAGAAAAGAAGCAGAATTTTAGATTCCCGAAACAAGCAGCAGCATGGTGGCTTGTTCATCTTTTATATACAGTCTAGAACCAACCAAATTCAGAGCTTTGCAGGTCTGTAAGGGCTTTAGCGGGAAAGCCATTTGGCTTGAATAAATCTTTGATGGGGGATTAGAGGGTTACGATGCTGATATGAGAGTAGCTATATTTGCTAAAGAGGAATTCCAGGTTGGAGGGGGCTCCTGAGGGGTTCTCCCAGCAAAATGAGTTTAATTCCACAATAATTTCATTTACCAGAGCATATCCCATTAGAGCCTGAATGAGGAAGGATGATTTAATAATAGACATCAACATTAGTGCTATTTTATCCCTGGATACATAGCTAACTGTTCTACAGTTTAATACCAAACAATCAACTATAGTGTGATGTGAGGGTTCAGGGACTAATTAGATCAGTCCACTGGGCCTAATCTGAGAAAAAGTGCAAGGCCGAGTTTAGCTTTTTTTGCATATAGGGATCGGCAGACGTGCAGCATTTCAGTCCAGCTCCATTATAGTTACAGTTAAATATCTTTGAGTTTGGAAACCCTGCACGAGTTGAAAGTGACTTTAACATGTCGATGAGATACACAGACACAACGTGATCATGCTATCGCACACATGCATGAAATGTGACAGCACCCGAGCCAGCGGCTTCCTGTTAGGTAACACAGGGGTTTCCACTCTCAGCACTGGGCATCTGTCCTTGCAGGAAGAGAGACATAAAGGGATGCTAAGAAAAGACGCTTACGTCAGTCCATCAACCGTGGACTTCTCTTTCTCTCTTTCTTGCTCTCATATGCTTTCTAACTCGATCGCCCTCTCTCCCCCAGCTTTCCTCTGTTTCTCCTTCTAAGGAGGACAGCCTCTCTACCTGATGCCAGCACTTCAATCTGAGCCACTTAAGAAAATAAGCTGTTGCCATCTTTGTGCTGCTGGTTGGTGCTACCGTCACATGCTGTAACACTCTCGGGAAGAAGGTGCAGAATTCCTCACAGGAACGGTTTCCTGTCCGAGAATGAACTAAAATTCAGGGTGTTTACCCACAAAACAACTGAAGAATTTTATGTGCTCATTATATTTGGTGCGTCTCATTATGTCAAGATAAAGCTATATTCACTGAAGTCTAAACGGCTGACTGAAATTATGGTATAATTTATAACTTAGACTAAGATGCTAATGCACAGTGGTGGAAATAATAATTTGATCCCCTGCTGAATGTGTAAGTTTGTTCACTTACAAAGACATGAACAATTAAAAAAAAACATTTGCATTACATAATTTGATCCCCAAGCAAAACATTCAGTACTTTTTGGTGAAACCCTTCGTGGAAAGCATAGAAGTAAGACGTTTCTTGTCAGGAGGGATTTTGGCTCACTCCTCTTTACTAATTCTCCAAATACTATAGATTTCTTGGCTGCTGCTTAGCAATTCTACAGAGGACCCTGGCTGGGTCACACTATGACCTCAATGTATTTCTTCTTTCTTCTACTTTGTTGCTTGGATAATGTATGTTTTGGCTCATTGTAATGCTGGAAGACCCATCTTCAGTGTTCTGGGTGAGGGCAAGATGTTCTCATCCAAGATTTTATGGTACATGGCCCTGTTCATTGGCCTCTCAGTCCAGTGAAGTCGTCCGCTATCCTTAGCAGAAAAATGGCCCCAAAGATAATGTTTCCACCTCTGTGCCTGACTTTGAGGATGGCTTTTTACAGGGGGGTCGAGTTGATGCCAAAGAGTTTTATTTTAGTTTCATCTTACGACAGCACTTCTCAGAATCATTTAAACGTTCACTGGCAACCCTAAGATTGGCCTGTACATGTGCTTTCTTGAGCAGGAGGACTTTGGAAGTTCCGGAAGATTCCATTATAGCACAGGCATGATCTGATATTGTTGCGTTGGAGTTGTTTCTGGATCTACAAAGCTAATGTTGATCCAGGTTCAACATTACAAGTGGCCAATCACATTGTAGTGATGTAATAGTTTAGTGACTTGGAAATACCATCACACCACACACCAAAGCATAACCCCAACCCCAGAACTCTAACCCTAACTATAGCCCCCGTAACCCTAACCATGACCACTATCATATCTTAACCCCAACCCTAATTTTGACCCTAACTTCCCCCCTTTTTTTTCTAAGTCGCAAAGCCATGACATCATAACAATGTGACTGGTCAGATGCAATGCTGATCCAGGAACAACACCAAAATGAGGAAATCAGATTTACCAGAGGTGTTCTTGGTGACTGTGGATCCAACTGCCACATGGATACATAGCCGATCTGTGGCTCCCACAGATGCCTCCCTGGGTAATTTCACAGAAAATCCATTTCTAACTTTTTTTTTGGTTGAAGTATTATTATGATTGTCTCTCTATATTAAAATTAAACTGCCATAAAAATTAGAGACTGTTCATTTCTTTGTAAGTGAACAAATTTACAAATTCAGCAGGGGATCAAATTATTATTTCCCCATGTGTATTTGAGAGTTTTTACTAAAGGATGCAGTGGATGAATACATGCATAGAGACTCATACAAAACAGTTTCATAATATACAGCATATAAAGTATTAAATTTACACATGCACCCTAGTGTTAGTAGCATCCTCGGGCAAAACAATAACCTACCTATGTGAGGTGATGGAAAGCAGGCTGCATGGGTCCTACACATGACCAACTTCCAAACTTTCCATGTACGTTGAGCAGTTAGTTAACTAAAGTTGTATTACCAGGGATCTATTATTTGATGGGGGGGTTTTGGCAATGCAGAGAGAGTGTAAAAGACAGTGTACACTTTCAGACCAACTAAATTCACTTGCAAACACAAAATATGTTTCCGTGTCCCTGCTGTGCTGCCTGCTCGCTCACCTGCAGGGAAGACAGGAGTACGGTGAATCGCTTTAGTCCCATGAGCCTTAAAATTGAATTGCATCGCCAAGGAGAAAGGGCCAAATATTCAAGAATGAGAAGAGATGTGATGATGTCAGCAGCTCTGAGGCCAGCACTTTTTTCCTTTTTTTTTCAGGATAGCAGCATGCATGGATGATGTGCGTTTGTATGTGTGACATTGCAGAGATGCCTCTATGCTGAGCTGAACAGCCGAATGGGTTCAGGTTGTCATTAAGGGAAAGTTGAGTAAAGCAATGGGCTGAAACTCATTTTTATTATCTCCATATCACACTCTTGACACTTTTCCTTCTGCTTTTTTCCTCTTCCTGACCTCTCCCACCATTATTCCCCCTGCTGGACTTAAATCTTCCTCGCTCTCCGTCTGCCTTCACTTTTCTGTTGTTCAAATTTCTTTCAAGTCATTATTTTCCGTCCAATTTCCACCACAATTTCTCACCTCATTTCACTTGAGATCCTTTTTCATCTTCATTTGCATGACTCAACCATAAATATTCCTCTGTCCTAAACACGTACACACACGCACACACACACACTACCATACACTGTAATTAAACTCCCCCAGGGGCAGTTTGGGGGTTAGCAGTGAGAAGAGACGAGGAGAAAGTGAGCGATAATGCCACTTCAAAGCGGCTGCAGACTGGTTCATTCCCCTCAAGCTTCAGATGGATTAAGGCTACTTCTGGCCTTTTTTGTACCTCGTCAGCTCCACTTCAGTTCCACACAGAGCACCCTCTTGGACAAATGTATCCCGGTACACTCCAAACTCAAAACGCAACGGAAAACAAGCCCTCAAGAACATAAAGTGGGCACAATGAGCCATACTTTGAGTGCTACACTCTAATTGCAAATGTGGGAATAATTTAATGATTTGTTATTTTACTGTGAGGTTGACGTGATTCAGTCCAGATTCAACAAACTTTTTTTTTTCATAGCTTACCTAGCAAGCTAAGTAGCGAGATAAAGCTAATTCTCACTAAGCTAAAATTGCTTGTATATTCACAGTCATCTCATATCATCAAGACACTCTTTAACACCCACTAACAGGGCCAGAAAAGAAGTACAAACTATTTTCCTGTTGCTGTTCAACAAATTGATCATATGAAACCTTTGCTCCTGCTGCCTGTGTCTGTAAAGTGAAGCCAGCAGTTTTATATGAATCACATGCAGCTGCAGAAGCGCCTTAAATCTGCATTCTTTCTAATGACCAGTAGGGGGCGACGTCTTTGTTTTAAAAAAACATAGCCTCAGTAAACGTTTTCGTAATGAATTTATGACGTCGTTTGCTAGTTTTAAGAAATGCAACATGCCAGTCATTTTGTGAATCGTTCTCATTGGGCAGGGCACGCTTTGAGGTTGACCAAACCTGTGACAGGTTGCTAGCATGTAGTTCAGTGCTCCTTGGTTTCTCTGTCATATTCAAAGTTTGCTCATCAGATCTGGTTTCACCAACATGGTGATGGTGGAAATATAGGATAATAGGATGGCATCACTGCAACAAGTCACTTTGTGAAATCCCCCCCAGATATTCCATGATATCGGATTGTCATTGTAATAATGTCACTCATTCACTTATTTTTTTCACATTTAACAAACACTATGAACTGCAACTCCCTGCATACCCCTGTTATATGCATCTAGTGATGTTTCAAGCACACATGCTCATCATCAGATAGTGAAACACCAAACAGCACCATCTTAAATTACCTGTGAATGTGAATGGTCACATGACCAATAACACCCAATCAAGAATCAGATCCTATAGAGGACAAACAGTTGATAAGATTTGCCTGCAAATTAGGCGATATGCACGACTTGAGTTTATCTAATTTGCAGAGGTGTTTTCATTGTTTGTGTTCAGCTCAGCGAGTCTTCACAATAACTGTGTACTGACAGTAAATGTAATACTATGACCGTGGTGTGGATCTTTACGATCTCCCTCTGATCTCTGGTAGATGATGAAGTATTCCTCTTATTCTAAAACTCACATTAAATCTGCATATAACTTCTTATCATTGCTCCAAATACATTAACCTCTAAAAAGAAGTTCTCTAGAAATAAATCTGTCAACATCATGCCTCATGAAAACAACTGGCGTGACCACCAATAAGGTGAAAATTCAAGGTTGGGGTTTTTTTCTTTTCTTTTCTTTTTTTCTTTTGCAAGCTGAAACCAGAGGTCACTGGAGGAGACTGTGCTCATCTGAACCTAAGTTGAGTGATAAAACTGTCAGCGGCACACCAAAGAGATATGAATGTTGTCGTCTTAAATTGTTCTTATAACCTTGAAAGACACTGAAGAGCAAAGAGAGAAAAGGAGAGCAGGAGAGCGGCACATCGGCCTCTTCTCCCTGAAACAAAAGAGACGTTAAAGGGGCGTCTGTTGAGAATGTTAATCATGTATTGATCTGTGTAATCTGTGTCCCTGAGTACCTATACATGAGCACAACGGACAGCATTTTGCCACACTGCAGGAGAAACACTGGCCCTATTTTATTCTTAATAAGGTCCACAAGCTTTGTAGGACCCTTATGTCCCCTTTACTGACCTACTACTGCATGTTCCTCTCTTTAAGAAACCATATAGGATCCACAATAAGTAAGATTTTATCTGCCTGCCAGACCCCTTTAATTTTAATGAGCGGGTGTGGAATCAATAGGTCCTTCGATTGCACATAAGAGCCCTTTTACTGACAAATCACAATTGATTTCCGGTTTATAGATTCATCCCTATTTTTAATTTCTACACATACAAAGTTCATGTTTTATTGAACAGTGGGATCACCTTTACCTTCCTTTAGCTTCTGGAATCTCATTTCAGCTTATGTAATGTTAGGAAACAGTGACATCATCATATCACAGATGAATGGTTTTATTTAGATACTGTGTTTGTAACTGCGTTTGCGTGGTTTGTCAAGCTAAGCAGCTCCAAAAGCACCCATACATTCTCACCCAGATTTACTCTCTGGTTAGGGTCAGGCATGAAAAACTACTTAGTTGACTTGGGAAAGCATAATGTAAGGCATAATATGCATTATGTGTTAAAAACTTAACTTAAAGTGATGTTAAGGCAGCAAGGCGACACGGTGGTTAACAGTGTTGCCTCACAGCAAGAAGGTCCAGGGTTCAGATCCACTCAGGGCCTTTCTGTGTGGCCTTTCCAGCTTCCTCCCAGATCCAGATGTATTGATATCCCAATAACACATGTGCACATATAAAACTGTGAACGTCTGTGCATTATAAATGATTGATTGATTAAAGTGTTTCAAACTGCTTCATTAAAAAATAGCTACCACTTACACCAGGGATGGATATGTCGCCTTTTGTCTAAAATGATGATTTCTCTTTGGAGGATTGGCCAGTTTGTTTGTTTTTTGCAAGTAACTTATAAGCGAGGTCTGATGCAAGTGTGTGCGTGTGTTTGTGAGGGAGAGAGAGAGAGAGAGTCATAAGCTGTGGCTGCACGTTGCACTCTGCAGCACTTGCGCACTTCTTCCACCTCTCCGCGTACTGAAATCCTCTCTGCGCCGACTTTCCATCACAGCCACCCTGGAAGTCTGCCGGTGGTCGGAGGGCCGTCGTTGTGAGGTGTCCACCGAGACAACTGAGAACGGCATCGTGCACCACCACCCCCCCCCCTCCCCCCCCCCCCCCCCCCCCCCCCCCCCCCCCCCCTCCCCCCCCCCCCTCTCCCCCCCCTCCCCCTCTCCCCCCC
>VUQG01019950.1:5207-20214 GCA_015106755.1 Etia nguti | reverse complement strand
CAGCTTGAAGTGTTTAAGGTATGTGCTAACTAAAAATAAAGACAAGATGATAGTTTATTAAACTTTTAATGAAATTTGCAGATTGTCTTGGTGGAGTTTAATAAACTCAGCCGTCTGCTCCTTGCTATATAAAATATAACAGGACACTGGAGTAAATTCTCGACCATCTCTTAATCAGTTTTCTGTTTGACGTTTATTCAGCTGTGTGAAAACTATAACTTTAATGTCAGCCAAACTGATTTACTCAGGAACAAACAAAACACTGAAAAAAGCCAAACAATAACATTTTTAAGTTACATAAGTGACTTATATATCATGTTAAACCTGAGTAGCGAAAGACCGCGGAGGATTTGAAATGATGTGCCTGGAGTTGAACCTTGACCTCCCGGCCAGCTCATCTCTGAAAACGTCGGAGCACTTTTGCAAATATGCGATGTCTTGATAAATCGAGCAGGAATTTGAAGTTTACACAGCTACATTCTCGACTGAAAATATCTGAAAACTTTAATTTGTGACCCAGAAAGGGTAATAAGAGTAACATTAAAATTAAGTAGCTGCCGCCATTGTTGGAAACTGGAATTGGCTCAGCCGCGCTATGAATTCTGGGATAGGTTGAATTCTAGGATAGGTTGTGTCACGAAGGATACACCCGACCCATCCTTCAAATCTGGGGAATTTAAGGACGCATTAGGAGAAGTCTTCGAGTTTGGACAGCCTTTGTTGCGTTGCTGTAACGTAATCGGCCTACAAATGCGGCCCCTGAATTTGGACACAGCTACGATACCGGAGACTGCTTCTTCTTGGGCGTTTAACGGCAGCTGGCATCCTTGTAGATGCATTGCTGCCATCTTCTGTTTCAGTCCGTTACTACACTCTTAAATCCTACTACTCATTCCTGCGTCTTTCAGGATCTTACAAAGCTTCAAACGACGCGTCAACTATTAAATTAGTCGACGACGATTTTAATAGTCAACGTAATCGTGACTAGTCGACGAATCGTGGCAGCCCTAATCGGCAGATATCCAAATTTATGATATCGGTATCGTATCGGACATTAAAAAAAGTTTTATCGTGCCATCTGTACAATAAACACTAGTGACTCAGTTCTACTGAGAGTCATATATTCCCAAAGCATAACACTGCCTCCACCGTGTTTGACAGATGATGTTGCATTCTCCAGATCAGACACCCTTTCTCTCTTCTCCATACGTTTGTGTTTCTCTTACTTTGTTCCAGGTTAATGTTGGTTTGATCTCTCCGAGGACTTGTTTCCCAGAACTTGCAGAGGCTTTTTGGATGTCAGTCTAATCTGAGTGTAAGCAGTAGTTTTCATCTGTTGTAAACACTCTGCATTTACAGTCATGATTGCAGTTTGACAAAGATACGCCTACCGCCTCAAGATTGTTCTTAACTTAGTTAGATGATGTCATGAAGTTGTTTTTCTTTACCATGGAAGGAATTCTGTGATCATCCACTTTGTCTTCTGTGGTGTTTCAGGCCTTTTAGTTTTGCTCAAATATCCAGCGGATTGCTTCTTTTCTGTATCAGATTGTTGATTTGTCCGCTTCTAAAGTTTTTGGTATCTAGATGTACTTTAGTTTACTGCCTAATAATGGACTCCTTTAGTTGCATCAACATCTCGTAGATGGACCCGATGAAATGCTTTGGTTAAATCGCTTGATTTAAAGCTGAAAGTCTGCATTTCAATTATCTTGACTGTTTGCTTTAAATACACCTGTGGTGGTGTAAAGAGGCAAAATGATGCTTTAAATGAACCAAACATGACAGCAGTTGTTCTCTACTTTAATGGCTGCTTACCTGACACAAAGGTTAAATGAATGTTTTGTTCCTTACTGGCTCTTGATTTTAATTGGTGTTGAGCACACACAGTGTCTACTCTTAGTAGTATGTTTTTTCCTTTAATTTGGCAATGTTTTCTCGAAGCCCTGAGGAGAGCTTTGTAAAGGCCAAAGTGGTGTGAATATTCATGACCGCACAAATCGCACTGGCTATCTTGAAATCTGAAGTTACTACAGAGAAGTAGGTGGGTTTTGTTCCTAGAAAAGGTTACTATCTATTCTTAGAGTCTTAGTGCATGCTGTTCATGATAGCAAAGTGAGAAACTAACTCCAATAATTAGGTTCAAATATAACACACAAGCCCATGTAGAAGGCTATGCAACCTGCACCCTAGTATATGTGTTCACTAAGCATAACCAGCAAAATCCTGTGCACATACATGTGAGGAATTATGCAGCAGCGGAGTGTGGTGTGAGTGCTGGTGGGTTCCTTTATTCCTTTAAAAACTAAGCCAGCTGAGCTTATGTGCTTTATGTGTGTTACATTACGTTCTGTCACATGCAAATATCCACAGCGAGCCTGTTGCAAACCATGTTCGCACTCAATAAGTCTTAGTTTGAAAGCTTTTTCATGACTTGCTGTTAAGTAAAAGCTGCTGATTCGTCCACATTTTTAAACCTCCATATGCTGCACATCTCCACTCCGCTGAGCTGCTAATTCCTTAAACAGTATTTTTATTCCCCAATCTAAAAGGGAGCCATTAAAGGATCCAGCTCAGGTGTGTCACCACTGACACTGGATTTTGTGGCTGGAGAATGTTTTTATAGTTTTTCCATCTCACTGCATCATCATCATCATCATCGTACAACAGAGTCCCAACACTTAGTGCTGCTGGTACACTTTAATGCATGACTCACCTCTCAGTGCTCGAAACTGCACTTTTTTCTGTCTTTATTAAAAATGTGAGAGACAAAGGTGACTCTACGAGTGAATGTAGAATGCTGTGTAAAAGTTTTTATGCACTACATGATTAGATTTGTTTCTTGATGCAGCACTATCAAGCATTACTCTTGGACCAAAATTAATTCATCAAGCTCCCGCAGAGCCCTGATCCCGACAACAAGGAGTCAGACTGGGATCCTGTAAAGAGACAGGAGGCATTCAGAAAAAGTAATGCAACTTCTCCTAGAAAAAATCTGCCAAATAGCTTTTCTTCCCCTTTTTTCCTCATTTTTACATTTCTTTTACTGGATAAAAGTGCTGCAAAGTACAGCAGTTCTGCAGAGGGTGAGATTACCCATGATTCATATTTTGTTCATTTCGTGCACAATTTTTATATTTATATGTTTACATTAGTTTATATAAAATGGTATTTATTTAATGTAATCTTTACATAGCATTGGAGACACTGGGTTCAGTGAAGCTAAAGCACAGTCTCACAGTGCAGGAAACCAAACAACTGCTGTAGCTAAACAGACCCCAGTAGCTAATGCATGCTAACCTAGCATGACCGCTGCTGTTCCAGGAGGCCTGTTCCTGTCAGAAGCTAGTTCATAATCCACTGATGCTAAGTGCTTCCTTATAGCGAATCATTGGGATTGTTCACTGGGGTTCCTCTGCCTTAAAATATAAAAAGTTTTGAGATGAACCTTCACTGTTGAAGGGGGATGGTTGGGTTCAGTTGTGCTTAGAGTATCTTGGCATGGAATATCACGTGAAACCATAAAATGCATATTAATAAAATGACTTTGTTTCTGTTATTCGTAAGCTCTTTCATAAAAATAGTTCTTTCTCACTTATTAGTCCGGCTCTAGGTCGGAGCATGTTTGGTATTCTTCTGCTCATGTTTCGGTATAAAACATCTTCCCATGAGACAAAGCCATTGGTCATTTATGTAAGCTGCATATTGTGACCCATGACTGTGACCTTTATATTGTTGGTGCTCTTTAATTAGTGACTACTCAGTTTTTCAGTCTAAGCATTGGTGTTAATTTTTCTCTTTTTGTTTGGTCTAATATTAAAAGATATTTCTGATTGCGTGATGGTGAGAGGTTTAATCTGATTTTCTGTGTTGTGTTTGCTTGATGCCACAATATCAGATGTCAAAACACGGCAATCCATCATAAACACTGATTCAGCTTTTGAAGAAAATCAGTGACTTATGACCCTTTTTTTCTCCTATCAACCCCACTGCAGTGTGCAAGAAAAAAAACCCTTCCGGCTCTGTTATTTTCAGATACACGATAACCTGACAGACAGGTGCAATTTATTATAAGGTTATTGGGAAAAGTTTTTTCTTGCTACGAAGGAAAGTTTAACTGCTGACAGACAGAGGAACAGAAACAGAGCTGGCGAAGTACTTATTAAAAAAGAAGCAAGGTTAAATTTGTTTACTGATGTTTTCGTCTATACGGAAGCATCAAGAGAAGCCACAGCAGGTGATGAATTGCTATATCGCTTTTTTAATATTCTGTTGCCAGTTGCTACGTTGCTAAAAGACTAAACCACGGGGATTTAACATGAAATCGCCAAAGTTCACTTAAGTTGAAACGAGGGCTCGGAGAGTCGAAACGACCTCCAGAGTTCCGTGAAGCTTCATTTGTGAAGGATTTCTGAGGAATTCTGCTGATCCGGTCCCTCGGTTCTTCCCGGTTGTGCTTCTTCTCTCTGTACTGAAAGCAATGATCTGTGCACTGATCCCACATCAGCACTCCCTAATTGGAGAAACTTGGGAAATAATAATATAGGTCTGGGAGGAGATGATCAGCTTAGAGGCAGCCCATCCTTCACCTGCTGACCGTATCTTTCTACCTCCTCATCCCAGGTGATTAGAGAAATCCCCCGGACCCTGTCAGAAACTCAGAATCAGCACACTTATACACTGAGGTGAGTGCGTGCTTCAATTTCTGCATGCGTGTTGTTTTATGTGTGTGTTTGTTCTTATACTGCATGCTTGTGTCAGTGTATCTGCACAATGTCACAGCGGTGCTAGAAGAGAGACTTCTCTGCTAAACATGAAGTAGAATTTCCTTACATGCTCAAGCACTGCCAGCACTCTTATGTCTGGATCTTTCTTTCGAAATGGATGATCTGTATTTGGTGCTTGAACAGTGCTGAGTCCTGGGGGTGGTATATGTGACAACAGTTGGTGTGTTCATGATGGCGATACTTCACTATGTCACTCACTGTACCTCTAGTGATGGATACCACAGAGACTGTATATAAAGGATGGACACGCAGACAGTGACAAGCTGAGTATTTGAGAGCTTGATGTTTTAAAACTAGGAGTGATGATTGATGAGAGAGGGATGGATCGACTAGGATACCTGCCTTTATTATCTGTTTTCTTCTAAATGAGAACAAAATCTACAAAATGACTTCACACTATAAACGAAAAGCTCATTAGAAAACTGATCCCTCCTCACCTCTACTGTTCAGCTCCATGCAGTCTGTTCCCGCATTTCCTGTTTCGTTTTTTAATTTTATTTAAATATATTAAACGTAAACATTCATTTATTTTGCATTTTACAAACTGTCATCTTATATTTATATTTTCTTCTACATTTTGATTTTTTGCAAAGATTTTTTGTTTCTCAAGTCTTGTAAAGTCAAGTTATCATGTGGAATGTGGTCGAGCTGTAAGGTGATTAGGACTGGAGGAAACACCCTGAGTGTAGTGTGATGTGCTTCAGTGAACGTTGCATGGAGATGCTGTCACACTCACACGTCCCACAGTGGGACCACACTTGGTTTCAGAACCTTTCAGAAAGAAGGAACATTAATCTGAGCAGTTAGAAGAAAAGTAAACAGATTGCATTTGCAGTGACTGAAAGCTGTTGTCATTCCGGACATTTAAAGGCTGTTACACACCGAACACGTTGCAAAAAGCAACACGAAGTTATCATGAATTTACCACATCTGAACTTGCTGTGTAATGTAAACACACACAGAACGTTTTGCGTTTTTGTGTGAAATCGGTGCTCAAAAAACACATTGGGGAAAAAAATGAAGTCGACATGAAGCGATGATGAGCTGATCCTGATGTTCCTGAACAAGAAAAGGAAGAAACGGGAATCCTGAGTTCATCCAGTTCTCACAACAAAGTGGCAGCAGGGAGAATTTCATAGCTCGATCCAGGAGTTCAGTGCAGGCCAGTCACGACTGCTTTTGTACATATTTGAGGACCACATCTGAGGAGGCAGACAAAAACTTTCAGAGAGCCGTCTAGTTGTGTGTCTGAGCTAGAATAGGATTATTTCACTATTTCCATCTCATTGTGAATTCAGTGCTGGTGCACAATTTGAGTTACGAGCACACGTGCTGCTAAATGCAGTGATCTGATTGGTCAGATTTTTTTTATCAGGATTTGAAAATCAAGCTTGGTTTGAAAAAATAAATGCTGCACATTTGTCCAGTGAAGTCGGTGTGAGTGGCTGCATTAAGTACAGTTGAGCCAGAAAAATATTTTAATGCACAAAATATTTGCACGCATTTTAAGTGTCTGGTGGAAGTTCATCATTGCTTTTGCTGTTTGAATCAATACACTGATCTCATCTTATCACTGAGATCGTTCATTGGGTAAGAAGTTGGGTTATTTTCTCAGACTCTGGTCATCATGAGGAATGCAGG
Source organism: Etia nguti (assembly GCA_015106755.1). Classification (NCBI taxonomy): domain Eukaryota; kingdom Metazoa; phylum Chordata; class Actinopteri; order Cichliformes; family Cichlidae; genus Etia; species Etia nguti. Next base: position 13,786 of record VUQG01019950.1, on the reverse strand, counting down.
TGAAAGACACACGTTTTCTCCACAGACACTTTTAGTGTCACTTTAGTGTTTATTCCTGCTGTTTTAGTTTTACTCTGTAACCGAAATCATCTCAAATGTTTTCAGACCGATTAAAAAGAAGTTTGTTAAAAAATATTCTGTGAGTGAGTTTGATCAAAGCTGAATGCCTTTATAGTGACTGCACTCTGTAAAAGTACTCCCCAGTTGGAGTTTATTTATTATGGCAGTCAGTGAAAAGTGGCTTATGTGCATCTAATAGCTCAACACAGATATCTTCCATATTTGCTGTTGCCGGTCTATAATCAGAGCGTTGCATGGCCATTATGAGTTATCTCTCCCAGAGATATCACCAGTCCGTGGCCTCTCACAGCTGCCAACAGGTTCAGTCCTCTGGTATAACATCATTTAGTGTCCACAGATCTTCCAGCTTTTCCTAAAGAGCATTGTTAGTAGTCCCGATGACCTCCCTAACATGAACACATGACTTCTAGAGGTCTGCCAGATCATTTGAGTTTCTTTCTGTTTGTCACTGATTAGAACGGCAAAAGCTGCTCACTGAACCTACTAGAATGTACAACAAGGTGTTATCAGGAGTCATAACAACTGATAAGGGCCATTCAGTGTGAATGAGTGTGAATACCCAGGATCAAACATTATTAGAGATAAGTTTCCAAAATGTAGTGTGGCAGTGTGCAGTAATGAAGTACAATACTAATGCAAAGCACTCAATTTCTTTCCAGCACTGATGATTCAGTGTTTTTTAGCTAAGTGGAGCGGAAAAGCACAGGTGCCTCTCCTGAATTCTGGCCTACGCAGCATCTGCTTTGGGCTGCGATAGGCGCCAGACGCTGCTTACTGTTGATTCTGTTGTGCTGGTGTAAATGAATAGAAAAGCCAGAAGCAGTCAGCTATATTCTGGCACATATTGTCATATTGCCAGAACCGTTTGACTGATTTCACACGTGTTTCCTAAAGCGAGAAAACACAAAATGGCTTTATGAAATCAAACAGAAGCAAACAGAGAGGCTACCCGGGAACGATAACAAACTGACAGGCATGTCAACTGCATCGTGTGAGCTCTGAGGATTTATAGTGGCATCTAAGTGTGATTCTAAGGGCAGAGGTCAGGTTTGGGATCAGCACCCGGTTCCTGGTTCATTGAGGAATAGCTCTTATTTGTTTTCTGATATGAGGGGACACTGGGGAGCCCAAAGGTTCACTGTTATGTGGCTCAGATGGCAACTTGGCACCAAACATGAATGTTAAGCTGAGATTTATTGAATCAAGCAGCACGATTTTATGTCGAGATGCATCCAACAAAGCATCTGGGGGAAGAGGAGACGTTAACACTGTCAAGAGCAGTAAATGAACAGGCTCATTTTTATATTTTTATATAAATTAAATGTGTTATTATGGCTTAAATAAAAACTATAGCAGGGTTTTTGTTGTTTTTTTTTTTACTTGAGTATATATCGACACATTTTGCATTATTAGGGTCTTGTCTAAATGTGTCTAACATGTAGGTACCAACCACAGTTACAGTGAGTCAGTGAACTGGACCTCTTGGCTGTCTTTGTAGTGTCGGCACCTTTTTAATACAAATACAGAGCACAGATGATACAGCCTGCTTTCCATGTAATTGTACAGCCCGTTCCAGAAAACTGTGCTATAGTTTTAGTCTTTAAATTCCAGTATTTTCTTTATATGTCACTTAACTGGTAGCTGTGTCTATGCATTGCAGCAAGTCAGCCGAGTGTGATAGTGTTAGCTGATATGGTCATGTTTGGATTCATAAAATAAAACAAAACCAAATAAAAAATCTATAAATCTTTAAAAAATCCGTAAACCAATAGGTGACGTCACGTGGCTATGTCTATCTTTTATATACAGTCTGTGATATATAACATATGGATACCTGGGTAAAACAGCTGTGGCTCCGAATTTCTGCCGCCTAAATCACTTCAGTGCCAAACAGGAAACAACAATGTTGACACTGTCACAGTAAAGTTTTGTTTCCTGTTTCCTGCTGATTTATTCAAACTTTGACATCCAAAGAATCTATTGGTAGTTACAATAGATAGTTCGCGAATACTCTTGGTCTCTATGACGACGCCATGGAAGCCATGTGTTGCCGTTTAAATTTGCTCCACGTGTGTGAGATGCACTGCGGATATGCAGGACACAGCAGCGACTGCCGTCCTTCTGTTTATTTTTTACAAAACTCGGAAACGCGAGTCTCCCCAAAGATGTAAATATTGACAAGACGTTAAGATTTAATATTCAGCCTGCATGGCTGTGCCTTTATGTTTGTGCGCGAGTGTGCACATGCCCTGGAGCACACATGTTTTTGTCTCAGTTTTGCTTTGTGACTGAGCACTTTTAATGTTTCCAGCAAGGATCTGCTCCATATTTCATCAGTTTACACGCACTGCAGAAGCATCCTGACAGTGAATATGCATTTTTTTCTAACACATTGGGATTACGTGCCTGACTTTAAGTGCCTCTAATAATCTTAAAAAAGCCCACAAAGGGATGCAAAACTATTGCCTGTGATAGTGTTTAGTGTTGGTGAAAGCATGCTATTGATTCAGCAGTGAGATGACGTAAATAAGGGCTGGATGATGATCTGTGTAAAGAAAACTCCACAAAGTAAGACAACAGATCTGTCTGGGGAAGGTGAAGGAAACAGGAGAGCAGAGAGAACGGTTTGATGTGAATTTGGCAAAAAGAAAAGAGGAAAAACAACATTTTTAGACGAGCCACTGGCTGACAGATTGCTTGTCTCTCTGAGGTCACTGATTACCAGGTCTTGCATTAGGAAACACACTTTGAAGCACCAGTTGCAGCACCAAAGCGAAGCTGCCAACAATCTTCTGCATGACTTACAGCCTGATGCCTCAAATGGATGATTTTTATCCCCTCACTACCCGAAGTAAACAAGCTTGGTGGATTGTTCTTTTTTTTCTTTTGTGACAATCCTTCAGTTTCCAAAAGCTCTTGAAAGACCAGAATATGTTGCAGGGAGAGGTAAATCTTCAGGTCTGTGGCTTCTGTCAGCAATTTTCCATCATCATCAAATTGAAACAAGCACAGATATTTTGAATTTAAGATAAGATTTGTAACCGTTATCAGAAATCTTGGCCTGTCTCTGGTCGTATACCCTACAGGTAAAAATCAAAACATTTACCTGATGTGAAATTGGTCGATCGAGGTAGTCGGTGTTGCTGTAATTTATTTATTTTTTTAAATCACCTGAACATCCTTCTCATCCCCTCGCACTAGAGCTGGATCTCCTCCATCAGGATTTTCATAAAGTTGTAGGTGTGTGGCCAGTCAATTAAGCCACTAGATGACTCTCCCACAGGCACCACAGTTCAGGTCATTTCATCTAAATGTTCTCCACAGTCACCTCCATACACTACAGACCCAGTAAAGGAACCAGTGTGAAGCACAACAAGATGAATGTTGAGAGGAAAAATGATAAGCGTGCTCGCGGTTTTGCTCCTCGCCTGACATCGCTGGGGTTGGAAACTGTACTTACTGCTTCCAGAGGAATTCAGACCACCAACCTGAACCCACCTGAATAACTGGTCATCAAGTGTAAGCACCTCTATAAAAGAAGGAGTTTTGGCATTTTGCTGGTCTGGAGCATTCAGGTGTGTGGTTTAATACACTGCCACAAAGAGAAGACGTCACTGCAAATTCACCCCAAGGTCAGGAGGAACTGCAAAAAACCCAAGAGATGCATCTCAGTTAGCGTGTTGAAGGTTAAAGTTCATGACAGTGCAGCTACGGGGGGGGATGATTTGGGTTTGTTTCGCAGAGACGCTGGGCACTGTGCAGTCATTGAGTTGACCAAAGTATAATCGAGTCAAACAATGACGCTTTCAATTTGATTCATATAACGAGACAATGATCTGAAGCACAGCAGCAAATCTTGAACAGGAAGAGAACCTGAAGACAAAACGATTAAAGTGCACAGATTCCTGTGAAATTACTTGATTCTATTAAAGTGCTTTCATTGAATTGCTTCCTGTCTATCTGAAGTGAAAATCCAACTGTTATACAGTGTGAACGGCATCTTTGTGCGAACAGTGTGAACACTAAGTCCTGCAGCTTTTCCATACAGTGCACATAAGGCTGGGGGAAAGTGGCTGAATGCTCAGAGTTAAGAAGCAGCAAAACGGCTTCTATATATTTTTAAATCAAACACTTTTAATAAGTTTACTTTGCAGACAGTCACTTTAACGGTTGTGGTTTCCAAGCTCATGATGTTTCTTCGATAATATAATTGAGGTAATCTTCTCTGCCTTGATAATGTTCTCTCAGTGCAACAAAAGACATACGACTGTTTGGAGCTCGTCGTCACTTGTAAATTATGAGTTAATTGAACGCCCCTTTCATCAAACAGGTATTGTTGTTTCTTTGATGAAACAAGCTCATAGTGAAATCACAGCTGAATGACAAACACTTCATTTTAATGTATCCAAGCTTCGGTGAATAAGCGCCGCATTTTCTGAGAACAATGAAACGGTGAATCTGAGGCGTTGGTTCATTTGTGCTCTCTTTAAATTAGGGTCACAGACCAAACAGAAAGGATCCATTTTGTTCCATGTATTCTTCTTATGTGTAGAAATATTTAATTTTAACTGAAATATTGTCCTAACACTCTCCAGTTCTCTTCAAAGTAGCAAACGGTGAAGAGAATAGACAAAAAACATGAATCCAACCAACAGAACAAATGGATAAATATCAGCAACAGCCACTGAGTGGGAGTGAAACTTGAAAGCACACAAACCAAAACCAGAAACCATTCCCCTTCAAAGTAAAAGCTGAGCCTGAGCCTGAAACCAGGCTCTGTTTTCAGTTTGGGTCGCGTTTTTCTTTATTCACGGTTTCCCTTCTGCTTAGCGAGCAGTTTGTGAGGCAAGCTGGCATCTGCCATGAAAACAAAGGGTGACCGCGGCAATCTGTTAGCAACCAAAACAATCGCAAAAGGTTTTACCTCTTTGTGACCAGTTTCACCGGGTGACTCCCACTCACCAACCAGTGGTTACTGGTCAGTTAAAAGAGGGGAAAAGAAGCCAGAAACAAACTTTGTGCTTAACTACATAACAGAATAAAGAGATAAGCTTTGGGCATGAAGTGCTCATGTAGAGTGCCGGACCACCTGTTGCATAGAAACACAATCATCAGATTTTATAGATTGAAGAGAAGCTCGTGGAGAACTGTGATAGTTTAGCTTCATGAAATCCCAATTTAGTTTTTGACAGGACAATGTGCCACACCGACTGGATTATGATTTTAGTGCAGATTCTACGATAAGCAACCAGGATGAGAGTCAGAGGGGGGAGGAAGGTGAGAAACAGGATGCGGAAGAGGGAGGAGAGCAGATAAAACACTGGGTGAGAGAGGAAGAGGAGGATGGATAGATGGATGGATGCATACAAGGAAAAAAAAAGATTAAAATTTGTAGAGGAGGAGAAGCAGAGACGGGCAGCCGTAGGTGGATAAAGTGGAGAGGGGCATATGACGGCCTGGCAGGTCTCCAAAGGCTCCCGGCAGCAATCCAGCTGCTTCTGAAGGCCACTTCGAAAAGCCCGTTAGCAGTGCCAGAAGTACAGAGAGGAAAACAGAGAGCCTGAGAACCAGAGGGAGAACAGGGGAGAGGGAAAAATGAAATATTATGGGTGAGGCAGGGAGAAAAAAAATGGATGCTGAGCCGAGATGCAGGGAAGTTCGGTTTCAGAGACAAAAGCAGGGATGGAGAAATTCTCACTGCTGTCAGTCCTGCCACAAACAGAAACTAACAACTGGTTAAAAAAATGAAACCAAAACGCTAATCCCGGCGGAGACGTGCACAGCTTGTGTGGACTGACACTGTAAAACATCTGAGCTCGACAAGAAGGGTGCCTGGAACTGCAACCTGCAGATGGAGTCGTGGCAGATTTTACAGTCGATCATCACTTCCTAAGTGAAGCATGACAAAAACAAATCTAACAAAGTTTTAGAGAAGAAACTAATCTTCAGCAGAAGTAACCTGTGCTGGAGCTTTGGCTTCACAGGTGGCAAATTCCCCAGGGAGTGAATCCCACAATAATAATTAAGTAATACTATTTCAGCAGTATTCAGAGAATTTAGTGTATTCAGAGTTTTATTTTAGGCTGAGGGTCACTGTCCGTGGTCCTGAAAAATCAGAGCCGAGACCTCGTACACTAGCACATTTTTGTGTCAACCATAATCTATGAATATTAAGAAAATATTAAGAAAACACAAATATTTGGACAAAGCTGAGGCAGATTTTATAGATCACATCATTTCATGTCATCTATGGCTGCAGCAACTGTGGATTTCAAAGAGCCGTTACGTCTGGACGTGAAGCATGAGGGTTGATAAAGTTAAACATTTTTTAAAAATCAGCTTTCTGAAGATTGTAAAATATTAAAACAGATTACCCACAGAATAAGCAGATTATCAGATTATCACAGTCTCATCACGAGAAAAAGAAACGGTAAAAAAGGAACCAGTGTTTGAGCTTTGCTTTTATAGCACTGATAATGAATGTTTTGGGATAAATTTTGCAAAGTTTCCAGTCTGTGGACTGTTTTCTGAATTTTATTCCTGATGCATTTTTCCATCTTCCCTTAATCGTCCAAAAGCTCAATGATATCTGTTCAGAGACGATCGCTGTCCGTGGTGCTGAAACCCACGGTCTCCAAAACACGTTTTTTAAAGTTAAATTTTACTGTGTTTTGCATATTCAATAATAAAGGAGAGCACACAGCTAAAACAATAAATAAAATAAGGCATAAAACCTGAAAAAAAGTGTTAATAATATGGCAGCTAAAAAGAATTATTAAGTATAGCTCAATAACAAATGCTACAGGATGCATTCACACAAGCCTTTGTGTAAAAGTTTTGAGGAGTGATTAATGAGTAGATGCTGAGAACTTCCTCTGTAATGAGTTCCTCTGCTGCAGCTTCACAGAAAACGTGTCTTTGTAATGAGGCGGGCCGTGGGAGGGTCTGACCCGACTAACGCAGGCGGCTTCATACGGTGTGAGTAAATCTATAAAGTAGGCATAAACCCACGGGAGCTTAAAAAGTGATTAATAAAAGTTTAAAAATCAATTTGAATTCAGCGAGGCTGGGAGTGATGTGGACTTTTCTACCATTTACAGAAGAAAGCATTTGGTGTGTTTGCTTACTTTAGCTCAGCTTTGTTGTCTGAAAGCAAAAGATCCATAAAAAAGACATTTCAGCCAGATGAGACTCGGGACAGCGGTTCAGTTAGAGATAAAATGAAGAATCAGAGTCAGAAAAACAGATGGCTGGCTGAAAAGCGCCCTTGATTGAATTTACCACCATCGGTGTAGTTTCCTGTGATTCTGATGTTGTTAATCTGTGTGTGTGTGACCTTTGTGCTCAAGTCTGGGATATTTTCTTTCCTGAACTATTTTGTTCCCTGGAAACAAATTTGGAACCAAGGTTTCACGCCGAAAGATGTACGATAAGAGTGAAGCGCACACTTCGGGTTAACAGTGAGTTTCTGCCTCAAGTTCTCGCAGGGTCTTGGAACGTGACGCAGGAGAGAGTGGCCATGAAAGGAAGATTCCCATCTTCACCTTTAGCCACATGCCATGGGTGGAGACCAAAATAATAAGATTCCCGATGCAAGCAGTGGAAATGAGCTGATCGTTGATGAGGAGCTTAGCTGGGCTCAGAGTAGAGCTGCTGCTGCTCCTCTGAATTGAAAGCAACCAGCTCAATCATCTGACTCGGATGCCTCCTAGGTGAGATATGACTGGCACATCCAATCAGCTGGTAGACCTACACATGTCGGAAACACAGTGTCTCTCGACGGACTTGGCAACACCTCAGTTTCCCCCAATCAGAGCTGGGAGACGTGATCCAGGGTAAGGGAGACTGCTGCCCCCGGCAACCTGGAAAATTGATGGATGAAAACTGCATTATTATTTTTTTTAAAGGCTTTAAGAGAACAGAAAATAATTAAAATAACTCATTTGCTAATTTACTGGCTAACTGGCGTCTGCTGATGTCCTTTGATCCTTGATGGAAGTCATCGCTTTCACCCTGTTTTATTGTAATATCTCAATGATCTGTCTTCACCTTGTGGTGACAGATCAGGTGATCCTTATACTCCACCACCTGCTTCCTTGTTTAATTTTGGTAAATTTTCCTCTTAATGGGTTCAAAGTGTGCTGCACAAACTAGCCCCGCATATCCATGAAGCAGGAATGTTGTTAAAAATAGCCAGCGGTCTTTGCCTGCTCATGTCTGTCCTGACTACAGGACCAACAAAGCAGTGGAAGTAAAAGCCTGTTGGCATTTTAAAGCGTTCCCTGTCACTTCCCACAGAATAATGGCTGCAGGAAATATCCTCCCATGAGGCCTTATGATAATAGGCCCATATGTGCCGGCCACGGTGACAGTAATTAATTGCTACACAAAACTTGCGAGGTCGCTCCGTGGAGTACAGTGACCTCCAGACATGAGTGCAATGACACAGTGGGCTTTTTACAGAGCGCTGTGGGACGACCGGGGGGGGGGCTGGGGAG